>PVLA01003091.1:0-230232 GCA_004027455.1 Hydrochoerus hydrochaeris
AAGTCAGCAGGGAGTGCTTGCCAGAATAAAAAGCCTGGACTTACCCTGCAGACAGTGGGCCAACAAGCCATGCTGCCCACCATCGTGGTCAGAAAGTAGCTTCGGAGCAGATACGGGCGACTTTGCGTGATCTGTGAGCTTCCCCACGAGCTGTGCTCAACTCTTGCCTGGGGCTGGTAGGTGGGCACCGGGTCTGTGCAGCAAGACCACCCACCTGGTGCCTGGCACACATCTGACTCCATGGGATTTCCCTAAGCCCCAAAGCCTGAAAAGAGCTGCTTCAGAAATCTGGAAGGCGAAGTTCTCCCATGCTTTTACTCACACTTTTGTTTCTTTTTTTCCATTTGGTTCTCATTCTTAAACATCATGGTTACAGAACTACTTAGTTCTGTTGCTCCTTTGAGAAGCTATAACCTTTGGTGTCTGTTTCCCTGATTGGCGGATGACTCTACTCACACTTCAAGAACCAGTTCAAATGCCACTGGCATTTTGTCTGGTAAACATTCAAGGGGTACCAGCCTGACCACCCCCCTCTCTCTCCATCCCCTGTAAGAGAAGGTAGCAACGGTCTCCTGATCCTCACGATGAATCTTTCCACAAACCGTGCTACATCCATCCCCTCCAGATGCCACATGGAAGAATCTCATCACCAAACCTCCAGGATATCACTGCACAAACTGCTCATAGACTGAAACCTGTATTAAAGATAGGAAAATATGAGAGACAAGAAAAAGAAAGAATAGAGTTAGCTGCATACTGTTTATTTAGTACTGAGTCTTAGCACGTCATTGCTCAGAAGATTATTTCCATATTTTTAAACTCACAATGAGATAGACAGAAATGCATAAGGCTCTAGCCACAGAGAGAGAGCAGGAAGAGGAAGACAGAGGAGAGAAGACAGGCTGCTACCAAGTGCCCTGAGTTCTCATCACTTCTGCTCATTAGCACACACTGACTCAGTCTCCACCCAGGGGCGACTCTCAGTTATCTGCCATCACCTAGGACTTCCTTCCCAGTGCTGCTATTCCCATTCTTTTCCTTAGCAGAATCTGAAAAGAAGGACAATCTGACCTACTTGGATTGGCCATTCTACTGAAGGGCATCAAATACTTCACCTATAGCTGTGTAAGAAACCTTGAACAAGCCTCACCTACTGAAATAAAGATCAAGGGTGAGAGGGAGCTTTGAAGCTGCTCGAAGAGAGAGGGATGGAATTCAGTGGATGCTTTAGGGTCGGTGGCAGAGAGCTCTGGGTTTCCTGAGCTTCTGGCTTCTCATGCTGGCAGAGCATTAAGAAGAGCTCGAAATGGTAAAAAAAAGGACTGAAGCACCTCAGAACGATGGTACTGTTTCCAGGGATGGCACTGTATCTGTGTTCCACAGAAGACTTTTAAAACCAACCTCCCAAATGATCTGCTCCATGCCCACTCTACTCTGCCAACTGTCACCAGGCTGGCAGAAGGAATCATCAACTGGCTTGAGTTGGTAATGGGGCATCTCTTTTGTCTGCTCTGATCTCCCTTGAACTTTCTTATCTTTGTGTGCTGACCTAACAAATGGTTGCCTGCTTCCCAGAAACCACTGGTCATCCATTCCTCTGGTACCACTCTTAGCAGTCCTCCTCTCCTGGCCATTGTCTCCTTCTTCATTCATGCAATCATTCAACAAACTATTCAGTATCACCATGTATTGACAATTCTGCTAAGGGTTGAAGAAAAAAAAAATCATGAAAATGCTTTTCCTCATTGGGCTCAGGAAGAAGAGGCAAGTGAACAGATGAGGAAGAAGGGCATGATGGGAATGCGAGGTGCTGTGGGAGCACCCACAGCCATTATTCTAGCATGTCAGGAACAAAAGACCACAGGCACCCCAACCTCCAATGGAAACAGCAGATGCCATGAGTGTAGGTATGGATTTCATAATCATTTGACCCAATGAAGGGAGAAGCTGTACTTTATTTTAAGGAAATGTAATTAAATTCAAGGGAAATGTTATTGCTTCTTTACAGAAAGTCCATTTAAGATAAAAATAGCCAGCTCAGTGGTTTTTCCTTCCTCTTTTTTCCCTTCCTTTCCTGATATAATAATGAAAATGAGGGTGAGATGGACACATGCTGGGGATTGCCTGGCACTGGTGTGGACAATGTCTGAGCCACTTTTATGCCTCAGTCCTGTCCTTCCTACAGCCCACCTGCAGCCACGATGCCTCTTAGAGAGGCAAGTTGGAAGTTTCTGGATTTTCTACCTCTAGAGGGCATAAAACGTAGCTAACAACCATGCGCTCTTTCTCCTTAATGAGGACCCTTTTTATTTTTATACAGAGGAACCACTGTTTCTCGTCTCAACATCTCCCCTCCATTCTAGGGCCTGGTCTTCTATTTGACTAACCAGTAGGCTCATGAAAATGTTCTGACAAACAAACCACTGTGTTTATCTAAAGATAAACTCTGGAATTATGTAAGTAGATACATTTGAAGCTCCATCTTCTTTTGTGCTGCTATATGTGAAACAAGTTAAGTATAAAACATAGTCTTACCCAGAACCATGTATTTCTCTGAGCACAAAGCTTACTTTTCTACGGAAGGACGTTAGCTTCAGTTGCTTGTTTGATTGTCCCAGGTCCCAAGGTGATAAGATAGAAATTATTGAAATAAATTTGCCTACAGATCTTTAACCAGGATGATAAAGCTCTCCATCCCATGCAGACTATTTTGCATTTTTCCAATGGTATGTGTTTTAACCATTGTGCTATTTTTGTGGCAAATTCCAGGTATAAATAATAACGAATTGAGGATTTTATGCTTTCTGAGTTAGCCAGGTTTTTTTTCCCCCTTCTTAGAAAATGGAAAGTTAACTCTTTTGTGACTAAGAGTATGTTTTAGCTACCTATTTTCTTTAAAAGTTAAAGATCACTACAAGGTAAATCAAGAACTCAAGAGACACCTATAGTTTATTCCACAGTTAACTTAAAAACAGAACAGACTACCCCTTTCCACATATTTCTTCTTATTACCACACTCAGATTTCTGAATATATTCACTGACTGAATTTCGAGAGAAGAGCTCTCCTTTCAATCCCACAAGCTCAGTATGTATTCGACCTGAATGAGGTATGCTGGTCCTGGGGAAATCAAGGCAGAGAGCTGCTTGTGAGGCTAGTTCTGGAAGGGCAAGCCTTCAGACAGCCAAAACCAAAGCAAAAAGGGTGTTGCCCAAGGCCTCCTAAGATGAGCTGCCTAGGTTTTCAAGGCTCCAAAGGAACCAGTAGCACAATTGAGCATCAAGACAGAAAAGAATAGAAGAACAGGCCGTGAACTTACAAGCATATGTAATAGTTTGTGATAGGACCAATACCAGGATAAAGGACCCTTGCTGAACTCTATGCAATATAAATACAAAGTCAGTTCTGAATGTGTTCTGCTTGGGTTCCTGCCCTCTAGAATCAGGATGATAAATGGCCTCTCCCAAGGGCTTATTTAAAAGCCAGACCAAGCCCCACCGAAGAGAAACGAACAGCACATCCTACATGGAGTAAGCATAAAGTCAGTTGCATGCCAAAGGCCATGTGGTCCCCATCACTCACCATTCCTCTCTTCCAGGCCTTTGCTGAGTTATACAATTTTTAGAAAAAGAATTCCAGATAAACACAGACTCCTTGATATTTGTGCAAGTTCTACTGCTCCTTTAAGGAATGATGAACAAATTATTTGCTTGTTCAGCCTCACAAAATTCTCTAGCTCTGCTCATATTTCAGGATTGAAAACTATTATAAGGTATGCAAGCAGTTGAGCCAGGCTTTGATGTATGCTTTCTAGACAGTAAAAGTTTATAATCCACCTGCCCAGAGGGAATACTTAGATTCTGGATGGAGAACAAAACTAGCCATGGTTCACTAAACCATGGGTCCCAAAACATTTGATTGTGCCCCAAACCCATTTACATTTTACCACTTGAGGAAAGGAAATGGGAAAAAAACTAGAATTATAGCATTAAACTCATTTTACATACGATCACAAGCCCAAGGTTATGCAGCCAGTGCTATGAATTTAGAATTTAAATCTAGATCCAATAACTAAATATCTACCATGTACTATGTCCAAAGAAAAGTCTTGCAAAGATGCATAGGAAGAGGGGAAGGGATAAGGCTTATTTCCTAAAGTTTTTAACATCAGGATATCAGGATTTCACAGATTTTCAAAGATGAAGCTGGAGTCTTTGGTGGAGTGTTTGATTCTTTGGCAGTAAAGCTGAGATAATGGAAAACACTGAATTTGTTTTTGTAAAAGTCCCTTGTTTGGCTCTCCCAAAGTCCAGCTTTTTCAAATAAAATGGCATGTTCATGGCATTTTTGCTTTGCTGATTCCGAATGATCCCACCACAACAGCAGCCCAGAGCATGCTGGGAAGAGGCAGAGTTCCAGGGCATACCCAGTGACCCAGTGTCACCTCTGTACCCACCAGGACCTACTACTGCAGAGACTAAAGACTGGTTGGTGTCTTTCCAAACCATATGATAACTAAGAGAATATACATTTTTAGACTGCTGTGGTCTGGTTCCACTAAGGGATTTTGAAAGCTGTCAAAGCTTTGCCAAACCTCTGGTAAAGATAAATAGAAGGGACTGACCGTATATTGGTTGAGTAACTGTGATGGACTGGACACTCAGCTAAGTGCTCTGTGTGTTTAGTGCCGCTATATTCTAGCAGTACCCCTGTAAGAGAACTTTCCATCATCACCTTATAGTATGATAGTGATGAAAAGTTCAGAGAGAAGAATTTAATTGCTCAAGGTCACCTAGGTAGGAATCTAATGAAGTACCTGACTCCAAGTCTTGGTATAATTCTGCTGCATCAATTCCTCTCTGCCAAACTTAATGCCTTTGAAATGTGCCCTCTACTCTAGATTCTACTTCCTCAAGAAAAGAGATGGAAACTGTAGAGGCCCAAGCACTCCAAATTAACACTGCCAACGCATGTTTCTTCTTTAACATTCAACACACGTCTCTTCTCCTTTAGAACAGTGCTCTTCGGCATGTAGTTTATGAATGTTGATGTCTGTACTTTGTTACCGATCCTTTGTAAGTATAGAAATTGAATGCAAGTGAATGTTTCTAACTATTGAGAGAGAAATTTTTGTATTGCATTAAATAAACTACTTGGGCTTGCAGTTCATTTTTTTCATTTTATTTTTCTAGGAATTCATTTTTCTTGTGGTTTACAAAAATATCACTGTATGGCAGATTTGAAGTCAAACAATTGGTTCTTCACTTGAAGTTAAAGAAACACTGTTCCCAAATTGTAGAGATGTTTGAAAATAGAAACCATCCTACCGTGTTTATGAAACAAATTCTTTGATATAGCTTTAGGTAACTGAGAAACACTCCACCTAAAGGATGTAACTGGGTCCCTGGGAATCCTTGGTTCTCCACAGGTTTGAAGTGGCTGCCAGGTCTGCAGCAGCCCAAGAAGTCCAGTTGAGAGACATTATCCATGACTCAGACCCAGATTCTGGCGCCAGGATGCGTTCAAACACCACAATTACAAATCATCTCTTGGTGCTTTAGAAAGTTCTAGATCATTTGTAAGAAAAGCAAGAGAATCAGAAGCACACTCTGAAAATCGTAGACCAGCACTTGGGGGCTTGGTGTAAGGTTTGTGCTAGCACTGAGATTCCCAGAGAGGCATTAATGTCCCCCTAGAGTGAGTCACTGTCAACTCCCAGAGTTCCATGCTCAGCTTGTGATCTGCTTTGAGATCCAGGGCTTCTACTTCACAGCCAAAGATGACCCCACAGAATGTCAATGTCTGATTAAAATGACAAAGGCCAACATTTCCCAAGACCAGGCTGAGGGAACAGGATGCTGTGGGACCTGTAGGACCTGGTTCTAGTTCTTGCTCTTGTGAAAGAAGAGTAGTTTTGATGAATTAAAGGCCACCAGAAAAAGATCTTTCTTCTACTGACAGTTCAATCTAGAAATGGACACAGTAATTTCAGGGATGCTTGGGATTAAAATGCAGGCTCTTTAACCCCCTTCCATGATCACAGTTTGCTTCTTTATTTCCCATCCGTTAAGTCTGATACTGACCCTGAGTCCCTGGCAATGACTTTCTACTTTCAGTGTCTCTGAATTCACCTCCCTAGGTACTTCATGTACAAAGGATCATACAGTTTCTTTTTATGACTGGCTTATTTCCCTTAACAAAATATTTTTAATTTTCTTCACATTGCATGTGTCAGAACTTCTTAATTTTTCCCTTTTTTTTTTTTTTTGGTCTTTTTGAGACAGAGTCTCACTATGTGGTTCTGGCTGGCCTTGGGCTTACTTTGTAGTCCAGGCTGGTCTCGAACTTGCAACAATCCACCTGCTTCAGCCTCTCAAGTGCTGGGATTACAGGAGTGCACCACCACACTGGCATTTTTTTTTCCTTTTTTGAATACCACATTTTCTTCATCCATCCACCATCATTGGACATTTAGATTGCTCCTAATTTCAAACCACAATATTGATACTGGTGCACTAATATCTATCTCTTCATGTCACTGCATTCAATGGTTTCATGTCTATATCTATTTTTAAGTTTTGAGGGACCACTCCACTGTTTTTTCAATTGGCTGGACCATTTTACATTCCCACCCAAGGAAGGTAAATTTCCCTGAATCCTTAATTTCTTTGCATCTTTACCCACACTTTTCTGGTGTTTGAATAGTGGACATCCTACCAGGAGTGAAGTCTCCACCCTTTGCTATACCAATGAGAAGTTCTTTGAGTGCTGTAGCTGGCCCAGGAATGGTGCCAGTTAGATGCTCAGCACAGGATCACCCAGTGAATAAGGAACTCAAACATGTGTTCCCTACCTCTGGTCACTGGCAAATCATTTCTCTGATCACCATCTTGGCAACCCCATTTATCAAGGGAAGGAGGACGTTGTGCCATTTCTGACAATTGTGCTTGACCCAAAAAGGTCAACATGTCTAAGGCATCAAGGAAGAGAATAAAATAAAGCCCCAAAGACATACTTTGACCACTTCATTCTCTTCGCCATGCCATAGACTCTCTCAGGAATAATACACTGCAGGGAACAGGATAATCTTTACAACACGTCGCTTTCTAGTTCATAAAGTTCTGCCACAAAAATTTCCTTAGAAAATACCCACCATGTGCTGGAGTAACTGAAATTTTTCTTTGGTGAGGTCCTGTTCCACCATTATCTGTTAGAGGATAATCCTGGGAGGAATTTTATTTTTGACAAAACCTAAAACCTACCCAATCAAAATACAGAATTATTTCTAGCCACCCAAAAGATCTCCTCATGTCCCTCATATTGGTCAGCTTTCTATGGTAGGACAAAAGACCTGACACAAGCAACTTAAAGGTGGAGAAGCTGATTTTGCCTCAGGTTTTAGTCTCTGATCAGCAGACTTATTACAGTGGAGGGAGCTGCTCAACTTAAGGAGCCTGCAAAGCAGAGCACAAGAGACTAGTCTGAAAGGAAGGGCCAGATAGAGACCCACCCAGACATACCCAGAAGTGCACTTTATTCGTCTCCTAGGTATCTCTAATCAATCAAATTGATAATTAAGATTAACCATCACCCCCTTCCCTACTCAGAAAACAGCTTCCTTCCATCCATCGGAAATCAGCACTCTGGTTTCTACCATGATTAGCTTAATCTCTTCTGGAACTTTATAAAAGTGAGATTATATAATCTTCCTTTTGGTGTTTTGTTTTTTCTGCTTAACAATTTGTGAGAGATCGACCCATTTTATTGAATGCATCAGTAACTCATCATAGTAATTCTAATTATGTAAAGGTCTTAATCTGCTTGGGTTCTTGTAACAAACAGTCCTGGAGATCAAGGTACTAGCAGACTTGGAATCTGGTTAGCATCTGCTTTGTGGTTCATAGATGGCACTTTTTCACTGTGTTCTCACATGAGGGGAGAGGTAACAGAGATCTCTGGGGCTTCTAGGTTACTAATCCCAAAGGTCTTACCTCCCAATGCCATCATATTAGTAATTAAGTTTCAATGTAAGAATTTGAGGGTGGGAAGACAAATACCCAGATACTATCTAGGGTATTCCATTCACGACTACACCATAATTTATTTATTAATGTTTCTATTGACGAATATTTATATTATTCAAATTTAAGCAACTATGTACAAAACTATGTAGTTTTTTCCACTCATGTTTCTGTGGATATATGAACTATATTCTCTTAATTGCAGATCTCCTAGAGAAATTGCTGAGTCAAAGAATTAAGTGTAGGTTTGGTTAAGCATTTATTATTTAGTAGTTTTCCAAAGCAATTGTACCAATTTTAATTCCCTGATGAGATTTTAAAGACCATATGCTTGAACATATAGACTAGTAAAGATAATGGTAGTTTTATAGATACAGCTATAGATTCTCATTTTCCTGAAGAGATAACCCAAAACTTCCATAAAAACTCATACCTAAAATCTTGCTCACAGCATTTATATACATAGTTGTAAATTTTAGAAATGCCCAAGCCACTAAAAACTATTAAATAAATTATTAGCCTTCTAGAAAATGTAGTTGTATCGTTATTCTCCATTTTCAGAAGATTTTTAGATATAGAAAAAATTTTTTTTGTTTAAAATTAAGTGATGATAATTTCTCAGATGAAACATTTTGTACCCAGTGAGATCTCATCCGTACTGATTTCCCCAGAAAACAGGCTTTGGAAAAGTGGGTCTGAATATTAAGTCTTTATCTCTCGGTGCTGAGATGCAGGTGACAGGAACTTCATTCTTATCAATTCCATAATTAGAATATATTGCTCTCATAACAGATAAAAGTAAAAGTGTATGCAAAAAAGGCAAAGCCCCACTTTGATAACTCACTGTCTGTGAAATAGCACTAAAAGGACCACATTTCCCTGCTCGCCTACTTACTGCTAATTCCGCTGTCAGCCTGAGTTGCGTTGAAAGGCTAGAAGGAAGCATGCTGAAGGATTTGATGAGGTTCTTTGTAATTTTCTGTACTTCCCAAGTGGTCTCTAGTAAGCCAGTATTTCTTTCATGATTGGAAAATAAAGAATATGCTTTAAATTTTTTTTTTTTTTTGATGAAAAGTAGGATTTAGAGAGTGACTCCCCTGCCTCCCCTCAGAACTGAGAGGGCTTTGTCTTTCCTATGGGACCAGGCCACAGCGTGGCTATTTTTATCTAAGACATCACCACAACTGCCTAAACTCAGCCACACTGTATGCACGTCCCATGTGTTATGAGCTATTTTTCAGATATTTAGATGATTGGGGAAATCCCAGTGGTGCTTGACTAGAAGATACTTGCCCTTCATTTCTAAGGTAAATTTAATGCAGATGTATTAACCGTCTCCTTTCAGTCTTCTCCCTTTGAAGTGGGCTTGCTACTGACCTGAATGTCTTGGTTCTTCACCGCTGCCTTAGTCTCCCTAAATCATTAGCTGTGGCTTGTTGGTGGTGGAAACACAAACAGTATGTGGAAGGTGCTACTGGATGTACTCATTCAGCAAATTCCAATAAGGAAAACTTTTTTGTCTCAGGCATAAGGGATACGGAAAAGGCTCCTATTGCTGCAGGGTTCCCAGTCTACTGGGAAAGAGAGATGAGCAAATCAGTAAATAAATGGCATATGACAGGCTCAACTAGAAAGCTAGATATGTGTCATGAGGCCCCAGCCAGAGACTGAACAGCTCAGGAAAATTCCCTGTGATCACTCTGTCTACAGTAGAAAAGTGCAGTACTCTGGCCCTGTCTTCCTCTCCAACTCCATCTGACCCTTTATGTCACATCGTTTGGTACAGTGTCCTGCCCTGACAAATCTCACTCCTCTCATCACCTTGTGAATACTTCTTATGCTATCATAGAACCTCAGCAGCGAGAATACTTTGTCTCTCACCACTGTATGTATAGGAGTCAAAACAAAGCTTAGCTCTGGGCAGTGCCTCCTCCAGAATTTCCACCCAGGAGCTGTTAGAAAACAGAAATCTGCATGGAGGACAAAGAAAGATGAAACTTAATTTCACAGGAAGCCCTATGCTTTTTTTTAATGATGGTGAGCTCATTTGGCATGGCTTTGCTGATGAGACCATGAAAAATTAGGAAGAAACAACTCAAAATATCTCCTTCCAGGCTGTCCTTTGTGACATGACTGTCCCTTAGCCCCTTAGAAGTCCAACAGAGCTCACATTCATTTATTTTAAACTTCTAATATAATTAAAAGTAAAGCAATGGCAGAGATTATGGAAATTATGCTGTGTTTTAAATCTTTGCATGTAACAATGTTTTTAAAACAGAATGCTACATTACCCTATTAGTCACAGGATAATTCCAGTATTTTTTTTAAACAATAAGTTACAGTCAGTGCACCTTGGACAATGTGTTCCAGGAATGGGATATAAATTTTAAATGTACTGCAAATTGCTTCTTGCAGTGCTGTAGGTAACTTCATGTGGAGTGCATTCATGAACCCTAAATCTATCCGTGTGAGACCCAGCCCAGCACAGCCCCATGTCCCACCAGGCTGTCTATGAGGTCCTCCTGGGACATAGTAGCTGCTCATCAGGTGGTTAAATAAATGCATAAAGAAGTGAATAAACGAAGTCTTATTTTTTTTATCGCCAGCTTCTACCATCTTGATGTTGCTTTGGAAGTTTGTCCCTCTCGCTTTCCCACATCTTACACTCAAACCGTCCTCCACCCAGGATGATACCTCACAGACACAAGTGCAGGCAAAGCATGAAGGCTTCAAGGGCAAAAGGGTAGACAACTTGGTCTCCACATATTTGGATTTCTTTGAGTACTTTGGCTTGTTGCTTGCCGTGACTACTCCCTTCTGAGGTACAGTGAGTTCTTTGGCGTGGGGGACCAGCTGTTGTTCCATGGGTCCCTTTAGGCATCTTTATCAAAAATCCTGAGTCTGGGGATCTGCAGCCCTTCTCACTTCTGACCCTGGTCTGGCAGGAAGCAGTGATTAGGTCTTCACAGTTCTGCTCTGCAAACTTAAATTCACTCTCGGTTTAACTCTTCTGCATCCAATGCATTGGGCTTCCACACTAAACCGCGCACTCTAACAAACATCTAGCACAGTGAAAGTCATCTTTCAGTGGCATCCTGCTGATGCCTGCATCTGCCTTGAAATTTACTCCAAGTGTAGGTGGAGATCAGGGGGGTTACCCACTTTTCAGAACAAACAGGGAAGCAGAAAACTCCAAAACAAAAATGTGCTGTGCCTTTATGGAAGGTGTGGAAAGGAGGGAGGTTGGCTCCGATGCTGCCATTGTGGTAATTTATATGAGACTCACATGCCTTAACCTGCTGAGGAAGAGGAAGTCCAGGACTGGGCTGAGAGGGAGTCTACAGTTGTATTTGGCTGAGGAACGAGGTATCAAGATCATGAATTCAATCCCCAGTACAAAAAAAAATGGTACCAAAGATCTGGCCCAGCCGTGGTTCTCCAGCCCCATTCACTGTGACAGCTACACTGCAGCCAAATCCATTCCTCCCTAGACCATCATTCAAGCCTGAATCTTTGGTCACTTGAGTCTCCCCACAGTTCCATTTTTCGTGACCGGCCACGATCTGGGTCTAAAGGAGACATGAAGCAGGATTGGCAACTTCAAGCTACAAGCTATTTGGTTCTACATTGATTTTCTAGGGTTTCCAGAAAAAGTAGCATGAATCCAATGGTTAAAAAAATAACAAAAAAGTCATTCTCTTACAGTTCCGGGAGTTAGGCTCCTGAAATCAAGGTATCAGCTGGACCACACTTCCCTGCAGAGAGCTGTACCCCTTTTTTGAGCTTCTGGTAGTGGTGGCAGCCTCAGTGCTGCTGGACTGCTAGTGGCATTGCTCTGTCTCTACCTCTGTTGTCCCCGGCATTCTTCCTTTGCCTATCAGTGTGTTCCAATGCATCTGTAGCTTTCATTGCTTATTACAGGATCAATTACATTAAGAATTCACCCTAATGACCTCATATCAATTGAATTCCATTTGCAAAGACCTTATTTCCAAATCAGGTCAATCCACAGGTACAAGGGTTATGACTTTAGTATATCATTTAGAAAGGACCCATAACATTCAACCCATAACAGATTCTATTCACTTTCAAGGCCCAGAATCACATCCCTGAGCAGTAATCTTTGATGCCACCAGCAGATAGAGCCATTCCTTCCTCCACTCCCTCAGGAGTCAGTCTCCATGGTTGCTTGTGTCTTATTGTGCTTCAGAGATGTGATAATTGGAAAAAATGACCAAGGAAAAGGTGCGTGAAGATCAGAATGTTACTTTGGGCTCCCAGCTCCTGCTCCATGCTTTGTACAACTTGTCTCAGACTGTAGCTTCTCAGTATTTATCTTTTGGTCGGCCTTGTGAACTGCCCCTCATGCAGAAGCTAAAACTGAATGGAGACACTGGCATAAATTCACAACAGCTACCCAAGAAAATCCTGAATTGTGATTCTGGACCTCTCTGTAGTGTGTCTGTCCATCTGCCAGGCAAAGAGAGTTCTCCAGCTAGTTTCCTAGGATATTGCTGAATCCAGAAAGTGGACTCCTCAACAGTGCTGTGTTCATGTGGCTTGGATGAGTCAGGCTGACTTCCTTGTCTTACCCTGGTGTCCCCAGGCTACTTCTTGACCTGCATTCCTTAAACCACAATTCTGTTCTTTGGCCTTACCTCTGCTGCTGGGTAGTATTTGAGGCTGTCTTGGTGCCTCTTTGGAGATCAAAGGTAGCCTGGGGTAAATTCTAGATACTCACAAAGCCTCTAAGTCTCAGCAATTAGGTTAGCCCTGACCAAAGGTAGGGGAGTTTATCTCTACCAAATACATCAGAATGAGATATACCTGTGCTCCAAATCTCAGCTCCATGCTTTAGACAAAACTCTGACCTCAGGTGAAGTCATAAAATTCTTTAAACCTCCATGGTTAATCTCATGTTGAGAATGAATTCAATGGTCACTTTCTCAAAGCATTTTTGGAAGGAATCTGATGGTTAGTAACAGTGTTTTGGAGTCAGAAGGTACAATTCAAACTCAGACCTTCAGTTTGCAAACTAGTAGCAAATCACATAATTCATCAAGCTTCAGTTTCAGCTATTAGTCAGGACAGCTGTGTGCATTTCCTATTTTCACAGATGATCATGAGTGACTTACACACACAAAACATTTGCTGACAGTTCTGGAGGCCAGAAGTCTGAAGTCAGTTCCATCGGGCTGAAATCAAGGTGTCCACAGAACCATGTGTCCTTGGGTGCATCTAGTGGAAAATCCATTTCCTGTTCTTTTTCAGATGCTAGCCCATCTTCAAAGACAGAAACATGGTGTAGTATCTTCAAATGTTTCTCTGCTTCCATCATCACATGATGTTCAACCCTTGGTGTCAAACACTCTTTTGCCCCTTTTCTAATGACACTCATGATTATACCTTCAGACTCACTAAGATGATCCAAGATGACCTTCTCGTCTCCAAATCTTTAACTGAATAATATCTACATCTCTTTTTGCCATATAAGGTAGTGGTGACAGATCCAAACATTGTACTCACACTATCTTTGAGGATCATTATTGGGTCTACCACAGTGACTTTAAGAATTAAGAGTGAAATAAAAGATAATGGGAAATACAGTGATAGATCTTTTGCAAAAGGGAAAGGGACAAAAAGGAGGAGGGGTGGAGGCAGAGGAGGGGAAGGGAATGAAAAAAATTAAGATGGATTATGGACATTTACCAACTCCCCGCAAGAATTGTTACCATTGTGCATTACAAATACAAATAAATAAAAATAAAGACAAAAAACCACATAGGTATCCACCAGTGTAGAGTGGACAGATCCTTCAGACGCCTCACAAGAAGAGCAGGAGCTGTCAGGGAGATCAGGGTAGCAGCTAACCTGAGCTGAGAACCAAGGCCTGCCACCAAAATGTGAGCCCTGTTATTAGCTAATCCCTCAAGGAACAATTCTAATGATTAGGTCACAATCCTCTCAAGAGTCCTGTATCTGTATCTGGTAAGGCTCATTAGAGAAATGGATTTAAATATATACAAAAGAGGCTTACAATAGCTGCTTGCAGAGTTGAGGGTGGAAGAATGCAGAGACCATCTGTGTGCTTGAGAGCCAAAGGATACAATCAAAAGTTGAAGGCCTGGAGCTCACTGCAGAGTCCACACTAGGAAGCCAAAGGATCTGCATTGGAAGGCTGAAGAGTTTGTGGTAGAAGCCTAGAGACAGAAGTCCAAAAATGGTACAGAAACCTGGAGCAACTCCTCCTCTGAAGGAGCAAGATTTCCTTCGTCTTTCTCTTTGTATTTCATCTCAGCTACAAGGCTAATGTGGGTGCCACCCAAGTTCTGGTCTTCAGTACAGCAGCCATCCACACATAGGCAGAGCTATACTAAGCCAATCATCCTGCTGTTTCTTTTTTAAATTGACACCACAGGTACCTATTACAAGGCCTAAGCACAATACCTGGCATCAATAACTTATCAATAAGTGATAGCCATTAACCTTGTCATTAACAGTGAAATGATATCACCTAGGGCCCTTATTTTGGTTACTTTTCTGTTGTTACTGAGACAAAACACCCCATACCCAAGATCAAAGAGGGAAAGGTTTGTTTAGCTCACAGTTTGGGGAGGTTTTGGTCTGTAGTCAGCTGGCTCCAGGGCAGAGTGAAGCTACAGAGGGGCAACAGTTCATGTTGGTGGATGACAGTAAGAGCAACAAGAGCCAAAGAGGGAAGAGCAAGACTCTTTTACTCCCTTCTACTGTGTGCAGGCTGCCTGTTCTAGGACAGGTGTTGTACTAACATCCCAATCCCGGCACTACGCAATGAACCAATCATGAACTCTAGATTCAGTCACCTGCAAAAAACCCATGAGGCACAAACCATAGCAATCCTAAAACCTGTTCTGAGTAGACTAATTCCACCATGTATTCAGAATGTGTCTTAGTTACTTTTCTCATTGCTGAAACAAACTACCCAACACCCAAAGTTAAGGAGGAAAGATTTATTGAAGCTTACAGTTTTCCGAAATTTAAATTCATAGTTGGCTTGCTCCAAGGCAGGCGGCTTGGCAGAGGAGAAACAGTCCATGGCAGGCAGAAGGCAGCAAGGTAACAAGGTAGCGAGCAGAAAATTAGCAAAAAAGCAAGCCCCAGCACAGCCCTCTCTCTGTCCCTTATATTCTATCCAGGCGATACAACTTTAAGGCAGGCAGTACTCACACCCAAGGTGGGCCTTTCCATTACCTCCCCCAACTATTACAAACCAATCAGTAGACTAATATAGTAATCACACATTCTTGATTCCAGAATCACATACACACTTAATCCCAACATTACATACTCTGGATTCAGCCAATCTCTGAAAAGCCTCCCTCTGACCACATGAAATTTTGGGGACATTTAGACACAAGCCATCACAGTAGGTTGTCTGTCCCCAGTTTCTTTATGCAGCATACATGGGTCTTTGCCATCCTGGGGCCCAGTTCACCTTTGTCTTCTAAACTTTCTCTACCTTTCTGCCTGGACATGCTCTCGCTATGATTTTCTCAGATTGAGGACTTAATCAATCTTCCTCAGCTGGCACTCCAATCAGAGGGCTGAGTAAACTCACCCATTCAGCAGCCCCCAGTTGGCCCAAAAAATAAATTATGTGTCCTGCTTCTTCATCTGCATGTGATGTGCTGTAGCCAAGAATGTACTGGATGTTTTCAAGGGCCTGGGAGATAGCCAAGAATCCTGAGTCTGGAGCATGTGCACCAGAGTCAAGCCCTGGCAGCAGTGAGAAGTTGTCTACTGGAGAATCCATTTCACTCAACTGATTGGCAGAGCCAGTATAAAGCCCCCAGGCCATAACCATTCTTGTAAGCTGACTTTGAATTCACTCTAAAGCCACAGCCTTCTTGCAAAGCCAAGTAGATGCAGCTTTAGTGAGTCCTCTGTACAAGGAGGACATTTCCAGGGTTCCCTTAGGATTCTGACCAATTAATCATTTGAGTTTAGTGTTCCATTGCCCCTTCAATTTGGTTTTCCATCTAATACTTTAGAATGCCAATCCTGGATCAGAAACTTAGCCAGACTCTGGAAATCCAAAAGCTACTACTTATTAAATGCTTATTATATGCTAGTAAGAGAGCTTATATCAACCCTTCAATTGTAACAAGTTACAAAAACTGAGGCTTCTTCAGGTTAAATTGTTTGTAAATGTACTTCCAGCTCTTCAGATAGACATGTTTTATTGTCAGCTCTCCTGCCCATGTCATAGCTCCTATGAATGAAAAACCATGCTTTCAGAAGTTCCAATCCAGTGGGAGATGTCCCATAATGAAATACCTGAACCCTGTGAGTAAGGTGGCAAGAGAATGGAAATAGAAAATCTTTCTCTTGTGCCAGAGGATAAGAGTCAGTAAAATTCTTTGAAACTACTGCCTCAACACTCCATGGTGCAGATGAGAAAACTGAGTCGCTGAGTCACATGTGAATAAAATACCAGACACGTAGAACTAAAGGAGGAAAGATGGATTTTTGGCTCCTTATTTCAGAAGTTTCATTCTGAAGTAAGCCATTGTTTTAGACTTGTGATGAAGCAGCATAGCATGGTGAAAGGACCCACCTCATGCAGTCAGGAAGCAGAGCCAAAAAGGAACAAGTAAGAGGGGGAAGTGACAAAGGACAAAAATGTGTCTTTCTGGATTACACTCCTGGGACTTATTTCCTCCAATAAGGCCCCACCGGTGGACACATTCAGTGATGAATTCATAAATGAATCAACCCACTGATGAGGTCAGTGCCTTCATGAGCCAATCAGCTCTGTAGGCTCCATATCTGAACATTGCTGCACTGAGGCTCACATCTAAACCATTACTGTCACTAAAAGGGATGAAGGGCTCACAGTGAGGACACAGAAGATCTAGGACCAGAGCTCAGTCTCCTCCTACCAGACTATACAACCCTTCCCCACTTCCCCTTTCTACATCTGGGCCTTGGGAAGGGGATGAGTTAGGGTTAGGATTGTCCGATTTAACAAAAAGCAAAACAGTACCCAGCTCAATTTGAATTTTCGTCAAACAACAAATACAGTTTTGTTTATGTATATGCCTAGCAACATTTAGGACATATTAATAACAAGAATATTCATTGTATATATGGAATTCAAAATTAACTAAATCTTTGTTCTATTTAGCACTTCTGTTGGGGGTAGTTCTCTGAGCAGGTAAGGCTTTGGGAAGGGGTTTATACTAAGAAGTCCTCAGTTGAGGGTGAACATTACCCTTTGTCTGACTTCATGGAACTCAGAAATGGTCCAGGGAGTCAGGGTGAAAGAAGACAAGGAAGGGACCTCAGCTTTGAACAACAGGGATCTGCAGATCCAGGGAGTCAGAGGGACACCCTCACACAAGAATCTTTCAAGGAAAAGAAAGCAAAAGGTGTGGTGTCACTGAATGTACGTCCACAATAGCACAAAGAGATACCCCAGCTGCTCATCAGGGCAAAGGCCTGCTGGAGAAGGGGCGCTTTCAGGAAGAAATGATGATCACTGGGATTGACGTGGGGGTAGCAGTAGCATTGCAAGCAGGGGGGATAGTCACAAATCCCTGCTACATCTTTATGTCCAATACTAGCCATCATAGTGTCTGATTAGTTTTCTATAATGCAATTTTTAAAAGAAAGGAAAAGAATCCAAGATTTGACTTTCAACTTTCAAGTTACACTAGTGTCACTTCCCAGTATATGACCTGCACATATTTAGAAAGCATTTCCAGGTCTTTTTCTCTTTGTAAAATGGGATGTACAGGGGTGTTATTCAAATCAGATAAGAAAATGAGGGTGTCATTTTTTAAAGCACTCATGAAAAATACAGCTCTCATTGCAGTAAATGCTCAATAAATGTCTATCAAATGAATGTTGATTTTGTATTTTCTCTCTCTCCTCATCAAAGACAGGTCAGATTCTTAAATCCCATTTGTGAACCAAATCCTTTATCACTTTACCTTCCTTTGTTCTTCCAGTTGGAAAAGGAGATAATTGAATGATTTGAGGCATGTAGGGGCCAGATTTTCCTGGTGCCTGGTTTCCCTCATCATCTGGGGCAGTAAATCTGCTCTCAGCGGCAGGCCTAACACTAGGAATAATTTCCAATAACAGAGATGTACGTGAGATGATCTCTTAGTGCTTGATAGTTTTGAGGACAAAACCAAGTAAGAGTTATTGGCGTTAATGCTATGTGGAAAGTGAGAAGTGAGGGTGAACACACTGAGGAGTCAGGTTGGGAAGGGAGCGAAAAAGAGAAGACACAGGCTGTCTAATGACCCGGCTAGTCTCTCTTCCAGTTTGGCACCTTTGGAGACAAAGGCAAATAATTTCAGCTCCATGAATTATTTTCCTGGCCTATACAAGGACTCTATATTACAGTGTTGCACAGGTGATTGTTAGAAAATACTGGACATTTTAATACACCCATGGTAGGCATGGTGGATGCACGTCCACTATCGTATTTGAATCTCCAGTGACACTGCAGAAAGCAAGCATGTTTTAAACTGAGATTTAAAGTGATCAGTGATTTTTCCAGAACAGCTGGCCCTCTGTATTCCATCCAGAAATTCAACCACAGACACAAATGTTTTTAAAAATTGCATTTCTACTGAACATGTAATGTTTTTCTTGTCATTATTCCCTACATAATGCCATGTGACAGCTGAATAATGCCATTCAACAGCTATTTACAGAGCATTGACACAGGTAATCTACAGGTGATTTAAATGGCAGAATATATATATGTTTTGCACAAATAGAAAGGCATTAAGCACCAACAGATTATGAAAATAAACCCCCACTAATACAGAAAACAACTTATCAGCTGGCTTGGAAGTGGTACAGCTCATTGCTCTTGGGTCAGTTACTGTCCTCCTGGACTCCAGTGTCCATGGAGCACCCATGGTGGTCTTAGCCTCACAGTATGTGCCAAAACATACAGACCAGTGAGACAGGCAAACATTAAGTCAATAGCCATACAATGAAATAGGCAATTACACATAATGCTGAATGACACCATGCCACAAATAACTAAGTCTGTCAAAGGACAAAAACAGTGAACCAAGAGGCCTACCGGTGGAAGAAGCACATAGGTCAAGACAGATGAACCAGACCCAACGTGAGGCATTTCAGCCAGAGAGAAGAGTATATCTGAAACTCCCAACATAAAGAACCACAGAGTTCAGCACAGAGGGAGAGCAATGTTAGATTACATGGAGAGTTACACAGAAGGTAGCTCAGTGGTCCTGGAGCCTGGTTTCACCTAAGAATCACCAGCAGGTTGGTGTGAAAAAATACCAATGCCCAGGCCCCACAGTCAGGCATCAGAACAGTGGATCTGAAGTGGGTTCTGGACAGAGGAACTGTTCCACCCACTCCCATGGTGATTCAAATATGCCACAGGGCTGAGAGTCAGTGGGTGAGTGAGACCTTTCAGAACAGGGTAAAAGGTTTCAATTTTTGTCAAATGGGAAGACGGTGAGCATTTTTAAGTAACAGGTAAGGCAATATCAGATGTGCATTTTCAAGTGTCACTTAAGATGCTGCATTAGAGGTTAAGGTAGGGAGGAAAATGAAGGGCCCAGGTAAGTATTGTGGGGGCTGACTGGGGCAGAAGCAGAGCGACATATGCAGATATGTAGAGGAACTGCTGGCTCTGCCCACAGCCTCCAGGCTGAGAGGTGGTCATGACTTATCCTATAGAAATGTTTCTGTATCTCCAAGACCCTTGGCACTGCAGCAAACCCGAGGCCAAGCCCACTCAGCCCAGCCCTAAAGCTTTTATACTACACCGCACATTCTGCTGCCTTCATCATGAATGCTGTCTTGGGCCAATAGGAAACTTTATAAAACACAGCGAACTTGTTTTTTATTCTAGAACCCCAGCATTTGCTTTGCAACTGGGAAACATTACCAAAGAAGCCAAGGCAGAATTCCTGCCTTTCAGAGATTCCTGATTATACTCAGTCAGGCACTGTGCATATCCTTACTAGATACTGAGGTACTAAGAAACTTGTTTTACCTGTAACTTCCCTTTTAAGAAAAAGAAAACTCTCTGTTTATGTTTTCTAAGTAAAATAATTAGTTAGAAAGGCTTCACATGGTATAATTCCATACGTATTACACTGCTTGTTAGTTACAAAAATAATCAAGTATGTCTCATAAACATGACTTAATTTCATAAATGAGTTGTACTCAAGTAAATATTTACTTCTAAATGCAATTTTGTTGAAAAACCTCTCAGAAAACTTTCATTAAGCTTGCATGATACGTAGGCTGTGCAGTTATTAAGTCATTATTCAAGGGATGATCATTTTTAAATAAAGAGAAACATATGCTTTCAAGGCTTCCAACACTTATTTGGGGCTACTTACTTGCCAGGGCTTGAGATGACCACAATTCCCTTGATTTCTGGCAGTAATATTTATTACAACATGCATACACAGAGAGAGAGAGAGAGCCCTGTAACAAGTTCAAAATAGAACCAAGGTCTCTCACCTTCTTTCCATTTTACCACTCCAAATCTGACCAATTACCCCTTAGATTTTTTTTTTTTTGCACTGGATTTTAATAGCTAATTGCATTTTTTCCATCTTTTAATATAGTTTCTGTGTAACAGCCAAGTGAATTTGGTAAAAATTAAATCATGTTATAACATTCATTTGCTTAATGCCTTTTAATGACCTCTCAGGGTACTTTAGCTGCTTACCACGGGCAAGAAAGCCCCTGGCCTTAATTGCTTCCTACCTTTCCCACTCCTCATGTGCCACTGTCCCCTGTCCCTTGAATCCTCCTCTGCTCTGTTACCTGTGAAATGCACTGGGCACATCTTTCTTCCCTCATCACCAATGCTCCCGCTCCGGGAATTCTGCTATTGCTCCTCCTTGTCCCAAACACGCTCTTCCCCAGATCTTTGAATGGCTGGGTGTCACTATTAAGACCTCACCAGTTTCATTTCTGAGAGTTTCCCTTCCTCCCAAATACTCTGTCTGTTATACCACCCCATTTTATTTGAATTTGGGCATTTACCTCTCATTGGCTAAGATTTACTTGCTTCTTTTTAAATTATATTATTTCACTCTTTCCCTCCACCTTTGCTCATGTACTTCACTCCTCTGAAAGTCAAGCAATTGCAAATACCAGTCACCAGGGTCTGGGCTTTCTTTTGTGTTATTAACATGAAATTATCCCCACATTCCGGTCCATTTTCCATTTCTTAGTCTAGCTAACCCCAGTGTTTGCTCAGCTCACAGGACTTTGCTTCTAGAAAACCATTCTCACTTTTTGTTCAAACCCAGACTGTGTTGTTTTTTCCTCTTTGCTCCAAAATGTCTTCCTGTTCACCTAAAGCTCCATGCTAAGCCAGAATCCATCTGCCTGTTTTTGTCTTGTGGTACCTCTGATTTCATTACCAGGTCAGAAACTGTAAGAGACAGTCTGATTTTTCTAATCCATGTCAATATTCTCAGCATCTAACAAATTCACAGTAAGTAGTTACAGGATAAGCAACTGAAATTCTATGTAGAATAAAATTCTCAGAGGCAAGGAAGGGAAGAGGACTGGGAGCAGAGAGGAGGTCAAATTGGTAGGAGAGAGGGGTGGCTTCCAGAAACCAGGGGTACAGGTCAGGTGTAGGCTATTTCCAATTCAAAAGCTCTGAAAACTGCAGTTTTGTCATACTCATCATTGACAAAGCATTGCTTTCACTATTTACTATCTTTCTTTACTTAACTTGGTGTCAGTATTCATATTTTTTGAAGAGTAGGAAGAATGTATTGAGAGAAGGAAAGCTTCCATCTGAGAGGGACAGAGGGGGCCTGGAAAGTGTCCCCACTATTCAGGTTTTGCTATAAAATTTTACTGCACTTGAATACAAGGTGTTGTTGTTGACTACACTCAAGATAATTAGAATATACAGTATATGAATTCTATTAACTTTTTTCAAATCCAAAGAGGATCAAGACTTCAAACTACATCTGGCCCTGGAGTTTTAGATAGAAGATTATAACCAGAATTTGAGCTGTCCTAAGAATGAACAGGGAGTCAGGAGGCAGAACTGCTTAGGAAGGAATAGAGCATGCAAGGGAAAAGCCACCAGCATCTGAGGAACGGTCTTTGTCTGAAGCCATCCCAATGCTGAGTGTTTAAATTTATAAGAAGATAACACTAGAAAGAGGTTTGGGGCCTGATAAGGTCCTCAAAGAAGACTAAACTTATAAGTGACAAGAAGCCAAAAAAGGATTTTTAACAGACAAGCAAGGGCAAGCCAAACAGGTGCGATGTTCTGGAAGCGGCCTAGACACATCTTCTTAGTTATGTAACACTGACCTACCTCTTCCAAGCCTCAGTTTTTCATCAGAGTAGGGATAATTTCAAATAAAAATCAAATGACGAATGTATATGAATGTGTTTTCTACAACATGAAGTTATTTTAAGATGTAGATAAAGTTATCAGTGGATAATGAGAACGGAAGAGTGGAGGGGAGAGGCAGGGTTCAGGAGTAGAGAGTTTCCCGTGCTGAGTTGGGAGAATGACCAAGGACCAGGTGGAAATGTGGCTCTGTACATGGATAACAGAGAGACAGAAATTGGTAACTGTCTGCAAAGAGCTGAGTATGGAAGTCCCAAGAAGTACTGAATGATTGTGCTGTGTAATTAAACCCTCAAAGGTCTGTCCTCAATATAAAAAGACAATAAACGTTCTCTGTTTCATTTGCATGTCAGTTGCACCTCCAAATTTTAGCTTCATTTGAGAGACTGGTAAAGAAGTAATAGCTGCACATAGAAAATCTGTGAGAGGGTATGTTATTAAGAAGTTGAGCGAACCATGCAGAGAACCTGTTGAGGTTATTTGTATTTTATTTATAAAAAGAGATTACAGGAAGTCAATAGACAATTAAAAACACTGTTGGAATTTGTACCTGGTTATTTTTCCTCAGTGAAACCACTGGGGATTGATTTTTTTGTTGTTGTTCTGAACTATATTTTCTTCTATTAATTAAAAAATGTTTCTTCAAAACTACATCTTTCAACTACATGGAAATGTCACAGGCAATCGTAACTGGAAGGCCCATTGTATATCATGTGCCATCTATTTTACGGGTAGAGACTGTGGGCCAAGATGGGAAGTAAGCTGCCTATCATCATGCCATTAGTCAGCATAAAAGCATGGTCCAGGCGCTGTAATGACACTGTCGATTGTGTGCAGGGGAGAATGGTACATGTCTGGACAGAAAGAAGCAAATGGTGTCAAAAATTCCTTTCCCTGAACTCAGATGTGTTTGGTTGTTTCTATTCTTTGTCCTGTATCCTCAAACTTTCCCTGGCACGTCATATGGCCATGTTTCTAGTTAATTCCTTTCAGCCAGATTGTGGTCCTCTTCTGAAGAGCAGCTCCTTGCCCAGATGTTCGCCTCTTAAAGATCCAGAACATTCACCCCATAGCAGTGATGATGCCCTAGAAGGGGCCCTGGGGACATCCCAGAGCATTGTCATCTCCCACCATGGAAAGCCGTGTCATTACTATCAGCAGTTCCTTCTGTCCGCCTTGCTGTGATGAGGATGTGGTCACTCAACGCACTTAGTGGTGAGTGTTCACCCAGTGCTACTGAGGATGGATAAAGAAGCATCTGGGTTGTCTAAGAAAATGAGCAGCTGTGCCCCCTCCAGCCCAGAGAGACCTGCCCAGTGGGAGAGTCTGCACTGATCCCAATCAGGGCGGCGTATGAGAGCCAACATGCAAGTTTCAAGACCTACGATCAAACGTCAGTCTAAGGAGATTGACAGCACATCTTACACAGAGACAGCGGGACGGGCAGAGCTCCTGGATTCACCTCCAAGGTGGCTAGCAAGTACTCTTAGAGCACTCTGGAGAAACACAGTGCAGGGTAGGGAAGAGTCAAAGGAAGTGAGAGGAATGGGCATTTGTAGGATGGCTTGAACCTGAATGTTGGCTTCGATTTGTTCCCTGACAGTTTCTTTCTTATGGACCCTGGGGCTGTTCTTGCACAGTAGACTCTCATGGCAGAACATGAGCAGAGACTCATCAACACACCTTTTGCTCTCGCCAGATCTTTCTCAAGCAATGATAATAGAAAGCCAGTGCAGGTGATCAGGACAGGTTGTTCATACCTTCTAGATTAAATAAAACCAGTCTGAAGCCAAATCCTTATTAGCACTGAGTTTCCAACTACTGAGCCAATTAGAGTTGGCTCCCCTTGGCAAGCACGTTCACATCCACGCGTTCTACATGCAATACATGACCACACACTTGCTACGTCTGTGTATGGGGTACAGAGGTGTCTTCAGGTTGTACAATAAATCATTAATCCATTTACTTCATCAACAGGCATTTAGTGAGCGATAGTGTGTGCTCGGGATGCAAAGAAATCAGTGAGATGTTTACAGTGTTGTGTTTCCACTTTGAGGAAATTTAGATGGCTTTTGCTATAGTTTGTTTCTTTGTTCTGGTTTTTTTTTTTAAATCACCTTGTTACAATGATGGAATCAAACTCCTAGCCTTCTGCTAGTCTTTGCCTTCTAATTTGACATTGTAGTCATTTTCTTTTTGCTGGACATCTGCAACTTAAAAGAGGAGTGGTTTGTTTTGGTTCAGGATTTCACACGTTTCAGTCCATGTTGGAGGCTCGGACACAGACATGGCCTGGCAGAAGGCGCTGCCACCAAGCAAAGCTGCTCATGTCATGGTGGCCAGGAGGCAGAAAAAGAAGGGAGAACTGGGGAGAGAGACATAACCTTCCGGGTCATTCCTCTAGTGACCCATTCTTCTTACCAGGCGCTACCTGCCAACAGCACACTCAGTTGCTGAACTCACAGGTTTATGTGTCCACCCCCAAGTAAAACAGCTTCAGGATCCAACCACCCTTCAAAAAAAAAAGCACATGTGAATTTTGGGGAGACAGTCCGTATCCAAACCACTGCACTTGGTGTATCCTTTGTCGCATCTCATAATTTCAAAGTTAGATCCCTCACTTTGCCCAGGAATTTTTAGTTTTACATTTTTCAATTATTTCATCAGTGCTCTAATGAATCTTCCTTTTTCTTCATGCAAATATTCTCTCTGCCCTCCCTCCTCTCAGTATTAATCATCAATAACATCTGCCCCATAAACTCCCCTGACATCATGTTTCTCTTGCTTGAGATGTATTTGCTTTTATGTCAATCGTGAAATTTAGCTTCCCCCTGAGCTTCAGTGCCTACCACAGGGCCGCGTGCACAGTGGGTGGTGAATAAATGTGGTCTTGAGTTAATTCAACCAGGCACAAATGTGCTTGCTTTATTGAAGGAAGTCATTGTCAGGCATAAAAGTGCCATCCAATGGTCTGGAAGACACACATCATCCAAGCTGGTAATCGCCTCAGAGTGTGGGAAAGTCCCCTGCTTTGGCATAAGGATCTCACAGCGATGTACGACCTAGCAGCTACTGATGTTTTGTGCTTGTGCTAGTCCTGAACTGAGCCCCAGGATGAGAGGATGTGAATGAGTGGCTTGGATGACTTAGACAGGCCTGGTTTGCTTCATGCTCAGCCTGAGCCAGTTTCCATGCATCTTAGAAAAATAAGGACAAATAGTTAGGCAATGTTGCCATCCAAAGAAAACAGAAATGTTTTGTGATGCATGTGGGGGTCGGTGAGGGACCATATAGAGCACATACCACATGCCTGCCTCAGGATCATGCAGAGAGCAGCTTGATGGCTTGCAACACTCATCCAGGACAGCTGAGAACTGTGTGCACCCCTCACGCACACTGGTTCAGCAGCAGCTTTTACAACACAGTGGAACCAGGCCCTCGCCTTCCCCTGAGGAGGGCAAGGTTGAGAGGCACATGTAAGGATCCTACTGGTTCTGTAAGTATTCCCGCCACTGCCTACTGCCTCGGATAAAAGCCTCTGCCTAGCGGTTTGTCTCCCACCTTGCAAAAGGTAGATTCATGGGGTGAAGCAGTATGTGGCCAGTCTAACCTGCTCTGACCTGAGCTTTAGCTGGGCAAGTCTTAGGAATCCGAAAGGCATCAGAGACCCAAATGCTTAATTAGATACATATTGCTCCACCTACTTGTTGTGTATTCAGTGAGACTCATTCAAATGCATGAGAAAATTATGGAAAGGTACCCAAACAGATGCCTCCTTCCCCACCCCATGGAAGCCATGGATGAAACATGAGGGGCTAGACGTTTTTCCTTGACTGCAGGGAAATACACCAAGATGTTGTTAAAAATGGCTGTGGATAGTCAACGCATGACAATTCAGTTTTTCTCCAAAAGACCATTCCTTTCTTATAGGTATTTATTGTGAAATGACATATGTGCATAAAAAAGGTGTCGAAACCTGCAGAGACAGAGTTCCAAAACTGTTGTTAAATAAATAATCACTACACACACAAAGAGACAGTCACCGTCAGCTCAGAAGTTACCCTTGCTAATCACGATGTCCACTCCCAAAAGGCCCACCTTCTGGACACTTATGGCAATAATTCTGGTTAATTTCATTGATTTAACAATTTTTATACTTTTTTGGGACAATATGCTCTTTGTTTTAAAACTTTATACAAATGGCTTCAAACATTGTTCACGTTGTTCTGAATCTGAGTTCTTTCGTACAATGTTGTTTTTAAGAATTTTGTGCTGTTTATACATTTGTAGTTGAGTTGTTTTTATTGTTATGCAATACCTTTTGCGTGTAAATACCCCCTGGCACATCAGTCCACTCTGTTATTGATAACATTTGCATTACTTTCAATTTTCTGTTATTTGGGCCAATGTTGATATAAATATTTGTGTTGGACTATCCCAGTAATACATAACTATGCACTCATTTAAAGTTATATATAAATATAAATGTGTGTGTGTGTGTATATATATATATATATATATATATATATATACGTATCCATGACATTGCCAGGTAAGTTGTTATGTGCATCTTAAACTTTGATTCACATGAAAATGCTTTGATATAAGATCTATGTTATATTTAATAACAAAAGGCAAGTTATTTTAAATATATAAAAATATATAAACTTTTAATGGAAAGATGATCCCAACTTTATTTGGAGATTTGTCACAAAAGGAAAAGAAGTCATCATATCACTGTGTCTGTTTTATGAGGAAGCTAGTGGGTGTCCAGCATTGTGATGACTCTGCTAGCTGGTACAATCCAGAGACTCACGAATGGAGATGGGCTTGAGGTGAGATGGGCACCTGGGTCTATTAACTGAGCAAATGTGGTTTCCCCCTTTAGGATGGGTCTATGTAATTCAGTAGAAAATGATATTGGCCTTCTGTAATTTATCTTCTGTTATACATTCTAGATGAATATTGAAAACCATGACAGGTGGGAATATCTGGAAGAAGTTGAGATGAGGAGCTGAGATGGAGAGGAAATGACTCTGAGAAATAAGACCGTGTCATTCCGGTCTCAGATAAGTCTCAACAGGAAAGGAAAAATAAGCCCATGAAACAACACTTTAAAGAAATCTGCGTATTTCTTTAGCATTTATTATGTGACAGGCCTTCTAGGGAGGCAGAAGTCATGCATTCTCCAACAGGCAGGATGGGCTGCCTCAGGAGATGCAGAACCTGTGTCTTTGAGATGCAGCTCTTCAGAGATTATTCTCCCACTGTGAAGGTGACTCACACAAAGGGCGCAGGTTGGCTCTGCCTTCACTAACGTTGTGGTCACAGGCAAGTTATCTGACATCTATGTACCTCAGTTTTATTCATCTATAAAAATGTGCAAGGGAGGTTAAGAATTGCGTCTTCCTTGTAGGGTTTTTGTAAGAACAGTATGTGTGTATGTAAATTTGTACATATGTGTGCATGAGCAATGTTTATCTTGATGCTCGATGAACTCAGTATGTTGGCTGTTTGTTGTTTCTGTACCAGATGAGTTGAAATGTGAATCCAGATGACTCAGTTCTATGTTTTAGTTAGGTAGTGAGCAGATCACTCAAGCCTTTGGAAAAGACTGTGACCTGGGTTCTGACTTCTATGTTTATGAACTACATGGTTTGAAGGTAACTTGCAATGCTGTTTGAGTCTCAGTTTTCTCATCTGTAGGAAGGCATAATCTTTGTTCAGCTGGAATGGCTAGTGCGTAAGTGATAAAAGGGCAGCGTGAACCTTGGTATCCAAATGGCCTGTTGTTCTCTCTGCTCCAAGCCTAGATGCTTGCCCTCTGAAATTTCATTTACTTTTGGTAAAATCATAGCAACAATAATTGCTGAAAATTAACACAGGTAAAGAAACTTGCACAGGGCGTGATATGTGATAAAGTCTTAAAGTCTTCTTTCCTCTAGTGGTTTTGTTTATTTTTCTGTAAAATAAAGTACTATCAGTCTTTTCAAACTGATAGAATTGTGTTCAGGATCAAATAAAGTAATAAGGGTGCAATCAATTTTAAGCTATAAGGTGGCATGACAAGGAAGTTCAACTTAATGAGATCCAGGATTTACATTTCTCATATTTATCTCACAAAAATGATTAGGAATAAAAAATGCTCTTTTACCATTCAAGAACCATTTCAACAAGGTATTCACTTATTTATCTACACAACAATTAGTGAGTGAATGTATAATACATCAGAATATTTTCCTAGTACCATTTTGCTAATACAGTTAATCTCAAGTAGTTCAAAAGATGGCCTTAATATTTGGAGGAAATAGATTTAAAAATAATAGAAGAAATCAGGTTCGAACAAAAGCAGAAAAATTAAATGAAGTCAGATATAAGATAAGCCAGGAGGGTAAACAGATAACTTCTGTATGCCAATATTTTACAGTTTGCATACAACATAAAAATAAGAGCAGTTGGTTTTTGAGTGTTTTTTCAAAGTCTCTTCTGTTTGCACTGCTTCAGAATGACCAAAGCGATTATTTCCTTTTCCCATTATCCAACCACCTGAACATTCACACATGCTTAGTGTAGCTAGATTTTTATAAAATCCTTAATGGTTGTGTAATGATATGCTATTATTCAAACGTAAGATGTAGGTAGTAGTATCCATGGTACTTAAAAAATCTCTTTTGGAAAATAGTTTGGCAAAAGTGTAAATATGTCAACAACCAATATTCAAGATTCTTAATTTTTTTTCCCTTAAGGAAGTGATTCAATTTTTTTAAAAAGCCACATATACAGACAGTCATTGTAGTTTTATTTACAACTGATGGTACTGGAAACAAACAAGTTAGGCAGGTGGGAGAATAGTATAAATATAAAGTATAAAGTATAAATACCCTTTCAGTTAGTTACACTGGAGACCTAAAACATGAAAATCTTGATTTTGTCAAATAGACTTAGTTTCTACAATGACACTTGGAAAGTAATATTAAAGGATTAACTTGACATAAAATATAAAACATAAAAAATACAAAATAAAGATTACATTATATTTTATGGATAAAACATGGATGCTTTTGTTTCACATTTTTAAAATTGTCTTTCATTTCGTTTGGTTTGGCTATGTTGTGTTTATACCTCAAATGGGGCAAGTTTATTATTTCTATAGTAATCTAGTGTTAGAAAATTAAAAATCAATATTTAACTATTTGTGGTTATCTATTCTAGACAAGGTGAAGGTAGGAGAAAGCAGCAAGAAAAACAGACAAACCTTACAACATTACTGAGAAAATCCGAAGCGATCAGGGACACATAATCTCTGTTCAAAGAGTCACAGCTCTCAACCTCTTTCGGATTCTTCTCTAAAGCATGCTATTCTTGGCAGCTGCGTTTACCAGCATATGTGAAAATATTATCCAGAGTGCATTCTATATTTTCAGAAATGTGACATGATAACATCCCTCAAAGAAAGGGATTTAGTGGCGAATTTCCATCAGTTTTCACTAGTTGGACTCCCTGAGGCAAGACCTTCTGTGTCATGTCAACATTTTTCTCCTCTACCAGCACAACTGGAAGATGCAAGAAACAGTACCATTTCAACATTCTGTCATCAATACCTTGCTCTCCTTTCTCCTACCAATCTCCTGCCCCTTGGAGCAGGCCAAAATAACAGGGAAGAAAATGTGCCTGTTATTGCTTTTTTTTTTTTCAGGGAAATAATTTCAAAGATAAACAATGTTTATAGATTTAACCCAAATGTTAGTCATAAAATGATCTTCCAGTCTTTGGATGTGTAATAAGTTATCTAGCGCCAAGTTACCACTGTCAACAGAAAACCCATCCAACTTTCCAAACTGTCTTCATCTGAACAAGGGGCAGCTCAGAGCTAATTCCATCAAACAAGTCCAAGGGCACATTTGCCTAGATTTTATACCACTACATCCTAATTTGCACCTGTTCTACAGCAAGAAAGCATAAACCCTTTAGGGGCATGGTTTAGGTAAAGTGGAGATCCCTTATGAAGGTTTTTTTTTTTTTTCAGAAAAATTAAAGGATTTACACTGGACTGTGCTTCTGAGAGTCTAGACAAAAAAAAAAAAAAAATTAAAGGCTTTAGAGTCCTCTCTGGTCCCCAGTAAATGTTTTTCAGTGATAGATTAATCTTCACTCTCCTTTGCCTTTATTTCCTTATACTACTTATTAAAATGCAAATATTAGCCAAAAATAACCAAATAAGATGGTGAATAGAAAAAAAGACTTATCTTTTTTCCTACATCTCTACTGCAATTATTAGTAGATTACTTATTAGAAATTGGGGCTACATCCTAGAAAAAAAATCCATCTCCATATCCCAGAATTTTGCTAAATGGGCCCAAAATTTGAAAGACTGGTCATCCCAAATAAGTGCAGGATATTCACGCAATCCCCCGAAATTTCCAAACTGAGAAAAGCAAGAAAGGGACACCGGAGACTTTGCCTTCAGGTGTTTCACAGTACTTATCCTAGTTTTGACACAGTAACTTTACCAGAAAGTTAGTAAAGGAACAGAATTCTCTACTCATAAATGTTCAGTACCCGGCTACCACTACCCTTTCTTTGTACCCAAACAAGAAACCAAATGGGAAACTAGATGCAAAAGAATGACTCTTGGGACAATAATTTAAGCAATGACAGGACAAGCAACAGTAAGATGGTTCATGGCTTTAGCTCTCTTCCTTCCCCTTGGGCTCTTTATCAGTCAACTGGAAACGCACACTCGCATCAACTTACCCTCCAGCCTATGACTTGAGAAACCAGGTGCACAAATAGAAATTAATCAGTGAGAGAAAGCGAAGCTCATCTAGTTACCTTTCTTCCGGGGTGAACAAATAGAAATTGAGAACATTTCCTGTGAAATAAAGTCCATAGTGACAGCAATGGATAATATACATTGCAAGGTGAAGAAAGAGCATATATTTCAAAATAAGTATGCTTGCTTACAAAAAGAGGAAGCATATGCAGTTTGTTCTATCAGTAAAATACAGAGAAAACTAAGCTATGAAGCAAAAAAAAAAAAAAACAAACCCATAATAGCAGTCAAATAATTTATGCTGCTCCAAATTTGGAAAAATTTGTCACATAGAAGAATGCTCTCTGCCCATTCCTTTAACTGCTTTCTTAGATACAGGTTTAAAGTAGGGCTGCTAATTAGTAAATGGGAACTGAATAAAATAAGAGAACTCTAGACAGAAATTAAAATTCAATAGGCGATTTGAAATTTGCTTTGGAACCAGTAAAGGGCAAAATCAACACTAAATTTCAAGCTGTAATGTCGAAGGCAGAAAAAAACACCTCTGCAAAAATATAGAAGACAAAGAATAAAGAAGTGAGAAAAAGAGTAAGGAAAATATGATGGCAAGTATATAAGACCCAAAGAGGATGATAATAGCTCATTAGTATTTATGAATGAAAAATTGTAGCAATCAAGAGACACATATGAAAATCATAACAAATAATTGAAGACAACAGCAGGCTTAATATGGAACCACCTTAGACATTTCTACTAAAATAAAAACAAGATAAAGGGCAATATATATCTCATGAATTTTACTGGATTTATTCAATCTCCTCTTTCATTATATTTATTTATTTATTTATTTATTTATTTATTTATTTGTTTCCTTTTATTCCTACCCAAATCCAATTCCTCTCCTCCATAGAGGTATAGTTGAAATGTTTTTTTAATTAGCTGTATTTATACACTGCAAAAGTCACTGTTTCTTAATACACAAGCCAGAACATTTTGAGAAATCTGCAGTCATGTAGTTACTAACAGAATCAAGATGGAGCACATTTCAATTATCTCAGAAATTCCCTCCTTCTCCTGTGCTGACAACTCACTCCCCCTAAATCAGCAACTGAAAGTTATTGTCTTTTCTCTTGCCAGTATTTCCTTTTCTAGATTTACAATAAGTGGATTCATATAATATGTATTTTATGTCTGGTTTTGTTTATTTGACTGACAGGTTGCTGGTTGTATCAAGAAGTGTCTTTATCCATTGTGTTGCTGTAACAAAATTCCTGAGACTAGGTACTTAATAAAGAAAAAAAATGGTAGCTCACAGTTTTAGGGGCTAAAAGTCCAAGATAGGGTGGCCTTATCAGTTTAGTCTCTGATGAACCTCTGTGTCATTTCATGTTGGACAGTTTCAGAACCAAAAACAAAAAATGTGTGGGAGAGTGGCCCTCAACAATATTTCAGGAGATCATACAGTGTTTTCAGTTTATTATCACTTTCTCTGGTAGGAAATAATCTAATGACTCTTGAGGGATGATCCCATCTGAGGCTACTGCTCTTCTGAGCTCATTTTTTCCCAGCGGGCCCACTTCTTAAATGTTCCTCTACCTCTCAATACCATCACATTGGGACCAAGCACCAGGCATATAAAACTTGGAGGTACAAATCGTATTGAAACTATCACAATCTACCCAGGTCATCCATCCTTGCTTTTCAGCATGTTCATACTTTTTTATTCTGCAGTCAGTACCCTCAGCCTCTGCTCCGCTGTGCCATGGCATTGATCTTGGGTCATGGGTTCACCACTCACTCAATGAGTCTATTGATCTTCTGCCCTGGTCCTTTATCTGTCCTTGGCAAATCCCTATTCTTCCTTAAAAATCACTCTCAACTTAAAAATCACTCTCCTTGTTCAGACTCTCCAGACTCTTCTATATACGCTTTTTCATGGGCTTAATCCTTGGGTTTCTCCTTTGACTGCAGTCATCTTAAATTGTTCATGTGCTGGTGTCTGTTCTAGGTGGTGACCATGATTTTTCTCTGAATATCCATGTAGTTGTCCTCTAGATGAAGACCAGCATGCCTTACTTTGGGTTGCTTATGAATGTTCACTTTACCTTCCAGGTGTGAATATGAGTAGAATTTATTAGACAGACGTATTTGAGTCCCGGAGTTGTGGAGACTGCTCAAAGTGACAAAGAATCCAGATCATTGGTTTCTGATGTTTAATCTAAAACATCTTCCAAAAACACAACTTTGCTTATCATATTTGTACTAAAAGAGAGTTGGATGTTGGCTGGTAAGGAGATGTAGCAGTGGAGGAGTCGAGGAGTTGAGGAGAAAGCATCTCTGAATACAGGCCTGAGTAAAGTGCTTTATTTTGTTGGTGTGGGTAATAAAGCATCAGATTGTGGATTATATAAATTTTTCTAATCAAGATTTAGTGATGGAGTTAAACCTCACTGCTCAAAGATGTTCATTGTTTGTAGTAAATGAACATCTTCCAAATGCATCTAGCGTGAGCCAGATACATCCTTGGAGGATTGAGAAGATGACCATTAAATTATTTCCTGCATTCTATGGTTCATATAAGGAACATCAGTCAGGGAAGACTATCTAGAGCAGGGTTACCCAACCTTGTTGGCACCAGGAGTTGGTTTCCTGGAAGACAATTTTCCTAGGGACAGAGGGGAGGGAGGTTTGGAGATGGTTTGGAAATAGATTCTCATTAGAAACGTGCCACATAGATCCCTCCCGTGTGCAGTTCACAGAATGAGTTGCACTCTGATGAGACTCTAATGCTACCACTAACCTGACCGGAAGTGGAACTCAGATATCAATGGGGAGTGACTGTAAATACATACGGTGGTGTCACACCAGGGGACTGCTCACCTCCTGTCGTAAGACCTGATTCTCAAAAGGTCAAAGATGATGGAGGGTCCCCAGAAGGACAAAGTGTTGAGGTTGGGAACCCCTGGTCTAGAAGATGAGTTAATAATAGAAATAACACAATCAAAAAGCCTGAAACCTATAACCAGAAGAAGCAGGATTGGGGTCTAGATTCAACCATATGTAACATTAACGTCCCCAAACCTCACTCTCCTTATCTGTTAAATTTGATCCCACACTTCTGACTTTACAAGGTGTGATTTCAATGAGATAACATTTCTGAAAGTGGTTTGCAGTCTGTGCCATATGGTACAATTGACAGCATTTCCTATAAACTAGAAGTCATTTCAGTGATCAACCCAGCAGATGACTCCAGGGCAGACATTCTGACTTCCCCCTCTAATCGTGGATGTTCTGCTCATGCTCACATCTACAGCCCTACAGCTGCCTAAAATCAAAGGCTGAGAGCAAGTTATGACAGATTTACTATCTTTGTTGTTCAGAAAAGTACCAACATTGGGATCAGCATTGTTTGTTTTGCTTATTTCAGGAGTGTGGCCTATAAGTGGGCTGTTACTTTGTAAGGATGAGGAGGGAACATGCACAATGAAAAGGGAAACCAGAGATGGCAAGTCCACCAGATCCAGTTAAAAGGCTGTGTCCCTTACAAGGCCACTCAGTCAAAGCAGAGACAGGGCCCTGAAGTCTAGTGGAGGATCCTCTTACCAAGTCACATGCTCTGACTTAAGGTCACATCATCCCACAGGAAGGGAAAGGGGTTTCCTCCTCCTTGGGACACAGGTGTTCCCTGATAGCCAAGCCTTACCTCAGTGGCTGGAGTGAGACAGACATACGAGTATTCATTTTCTTTTTTATTTTCTAAAACTGAGTTATAGCTCTAACAAAAGGCTTCAGTTCAGTATGAAGGAGAGAGGGGCTGATTAAAACTAGAGCAAGGGCCTGCCCAGCCCCCTTAGGTCACTGGACTAGGCTCCAGAGGTTCCGTAGGCTTGAGTCGACTGTGCCCAGTGACCTTCATTCAACCAGGGGAGCCAGGCCCTCCGAAAGGGGAGCCAAGCCAGCACTGTGCAGCATGGTGAGGTGCAGCTCGCCAGGGCAGGTCTGGAAAAGTTTAGGACCATCAATCCCCGTGGCTGGGTGCCTGGCCAGCCCCCTTAGGTCACTGGACTAGGCTCCAGAGGTTCCGCGGGCTTGAGTAGACTATGCCCAGCAACCTTCATTCAACCAGGGGAGTCAAGCCCACCACACAAGGGGAGCCAAAGCCAAGTGAGTCCCAGTAGCAGAGGGCTCAGGAGGTGATTTCCAACACATTCAAGGAAACCTTTGGAAAAATCGCTGGAAACACAGAAATATAGGAAAATGACAAAACAAAAGACCAAAATGCAATCTCAAATCCCCAGGCAATCCCGAGAAAACCTAGGAGCCATGTACATAGAAGAAAGTAATACACATACACTTGAAATGCCTGAAATGATATCAACTGAAATAAAGAAGCAAGTATGGGAAGCTATGAGGGAACTCAAATCAGAAATATTCTCCCAGGTAAAAGAAGAAATGATAAAAATAGTGAAAGAAATACTGAATGCATCCAACGAAGACACAGCTAAAAAATTAGAGGAATAAAGCAAAATGATAGAATCCCTGAATGAACAGTTTAAGAGACAAACAGAATGCATTAAGCAGATTCAAAGAGATATATAGGAAATAAAAAACTCTAATGAAAGTTTCAAAAACCACCTCAATGAAAGTGAAGATAAAATCTCAGACCTCAAAGATAGGATTGCGGCTAGTGAACAGGAAAGGAAAGACCTTCTAAAAATGACAAGAAATCAGGAAATAATTCAACAGCTGCAAGATGATACAAAGAAAAGCAACATAAGATCAATAGGGATAAAAGAAAAAGAAAAGGACAACACAAATGACATCAAGAGGCTCTTTACAGAAGTAATAGCTGAAAACTTCCCAAACATGAGAATGGAAACTGACATACAGATTAGTGAAGCATATAGAACTCCAAATAGCCATAACCAAAATAAAACTACACCCAGACATATAATAATCACCATCACAGAAATCCAACGTAAGAACAGAATATTAAAAGCTGTTAGAGAGAAAAGACAGATCATCTATAAAGGAAAACCTATCAGAATCACAGCAGACTTCTCAACACAAACAATGAAGTCAAGAAGAGCATGGAGTGAAGTTTTTCAGATCCTAAAGGAAAACAACTTCTAACCCAGACTGATGTACCCTGAAAAACTGTCCTTGTCCTTCAAAATGGATGGAGAAATAAGATACTTCCATGACAAAGAACAGCTGAAGAACTTCATGATCACAAAACCAAACCTACAAAGAATACTGAAAGACATTCTAGATATACATAGGAAAAAAACCACTGAGAAAGACAGACAAACAGAAGGGAAAGTTAAGATACAACATCAGAAAGATAACATGTCAACAATAAACCAATATATGACAGTTATAACCATTAATGTAATGACCTCAATTCACCAATTAAAAGAAACAGACTGGCAGAATGGATCAAGAAACAACATCCAACCATATGCTATCTATAAGAAACCCATCTAACCCAAAAGGAAACTCATGGACTGAAAGTCAAAGGATGGAAAACAATACACCATGCAACAACTACAAAAAAAAAAAAAAAGCAGGGTAGCTATTCTGTTTGCAGATCATGTGAACTTCAAACCAAGAATGGTCTGAAGAGATAAAGAAGGTCACTACCTACTAGTTAGGGGAAAAATGCAAGAGGAAGATAACAATCTTAAATATATATGCATCAAATAACAGAGCATCCAACTACACAAAGCAAATATTAACAGAAATGAAAAATCAAATAGGCAATAACACAATTATAGCAGGAGACCTTAACACACCATTGACAAAAAGGGATAGATCAACTAGACAGAAAATCAGCAAAGAAATAACAGAACTGAATCACACCAGTAAACAAATGGATTTGAGAGATGTATACAGAGTGTTCCATCCAACAACATCAGAATATACATTCTTCTCAGCAGTACATGAGACATTCTCTAAAATAGACCATATACTAACCCACAGAACATATTTAGGTAAATGCAAAAGAATTGAAATTATCCCATGCATGTCATGGGATCATAGAGCCATGAAACTGGAAATTAATGGTAAAAGTAACTGCAAATCCCCATAAACACATGGAAATTGAATAATACACTCTTGAGCAATCAGTGGGTCACAGAGAAAATTAAAGAAGAAATTAAACAATATCTACAAGGAAACAAAAATACAAATACAACTTACTGGAACCTGTGGGATGCAATGAAAACAGTCCTCAGAGGAAAATTTATTGCACTGAGTTCCCACATTAGGAAAACAGAATGAATGCAAATAAGCAACCTGATATTACACCTCAAACATCTAGAAAAAGAAGAGAAAGCCAAGCCCAAAGCCAAAAGAAGGGAGGAAATTATAAAGATCAAAGCATAAATTAATGCAATAGAGACTAAGAAAACAATTCAAAGAATAAATGAATCAAAGAGTTGGTTCTTTGAAAGACTAAATAAAATTAGCAAGCCCCTAGCCAACCTAATTTTAAAAAGGAAAGAAAAGACTCAAATTCATGCAATACAGAATGAAAAAGGTGAAATCACTACCAAGCCTGTGGAAATACAGAAGATCATCAACAACTATTTTGAAAACCTCTACTCTCATAGGTTTGATAACACAGAAGAAATGGACAGATTCCTAGAAAAATACAAACCAGCAAAGCTTGATCAAGAAGATGTAAAACTGCTGAATAACCCAGTTTATATTAATGAAATTTGAAAATGTAATCAAGTCTCTACCAACAAACAAGAGCCCAGGCCCAGATGGATTCATTGCAGAATTCTACAAGAAATAAAAAGAAGATTTAATGCCAACACTCCTCAAACTGTTCAATGAAATTGAAAGGGAAGCAATTCTCCCTAAGTCATTCCTGGAAGCAAATATCACTCTAGTACCAAAACCTGAGAAAGACCCAACTAAAAAAGAGAACTACAGGCCAATCTCCCTAATGAACATGGATGCAAAAATTCTCAATAAAATATTGGCAAACAGGATGCAGCAAATCATCAAGAAGATTATACACCATGACCAAGTGGGATTCATCTCAGGCATGCAGGGGTGGTTCAACATGCATAAATCAATAAATGTAATCCACCATATCAATAGAGCCAAAAGTAAGAATCACATAATCATTTCTATAGATGCAGAAAAAGCTTTTGATAAGATCCAACACCCATTCATAATAAGAACCTTACAGAGAATTGGAATAGATGGTCTTTACCTCAATATGATAAAGGCCATCTACGACAAACCAACAACCAGTGTCATATTAAATGGCCCAAAACTGAAAACCTTTACCTTGAAATCAGGCACAAGACAAGGATGTCCCTTATCACTGTTCCTGTTCAACATAGTACTGGAAATACTAGCCAGAGCAATTAGACAAGAGAGAGAAATAAAAGGAGTAAAGATAGGAAAAGAAGAAGTTAAATTATCATTATTTGCAGATGACATGATACTCTACATAGAAGACCCCCAAACCTCCATTGAAAGACTCCTAGATATAATAAATAAATTCAGCAATGTAGCTGGATACAAAGTCAATATTCAAAAATCAATAGCATTCTTATACACTAACAACAAAATCACTGAGAGAGAAATAAGAGAAACCACACCCTTCACATTAGCATCCAAAAAAATGAAATACTTAGGAATTAATCTAATGAAAGTTGTAAAAGAGTTGTAGAGGGAAAATTATAATACCCTGAAAAAAGAAATTGAAGAGGACCTCAGAAAATGGAAAGACATCCCTTGTGCATGGATAGGAAGAATAAATATTGTGAAAATGGCCATTCTCCCAAAATTGTTGTACATATTCAAAGCAATCCCAATGAAAATACCACTAGCATACCTCATAGATCTAGAGAAATCACTCCTAAAATTCATCTGGAAGCAGAAGAGACCTAGAATAGCAAAGGCAATTCTAAGCAACAAAGCCAAGACAGGAGGCATCACAATCCCTGACTTTAAGTTATACTACAAAGCTACTGTAATAAAATCAACATGGTATTGGAATAAAAAAAGACCTGAAGATCAATGGAATAGACTAGGAGATAAAACTACAAACACACTCAACCACCTTACCTTTGATAAACGGGCCAAGCATGCTCACTGGAAGAACGACAGTCTCTTTAATAAATGGTGCTGGAAAAACTGGCTATCCATATGCTAAAAAATAAAATTAGACCCATGCCTATCACCATGTATTAAACTAAAATCCAAATGGATCAAAGATCTAAATATTAAAACAGAAACACTAAATCTGTTGCAAGACAAAGTAGGTAAAAATCTTGAAGACATAGGGGTAGGTAGAGAATTCATGAACAAGAACCAAACTGCATGGGAAATACTTCCCAGAATCAATAACTGGGATCACATTTTATTAGTTTCTGCATGTCCAAAGAAATCTCCAGCAGAGTGAAAAGAAAACCCACAAACTGGGAACAAAATCTTAGTGAAGGACTTCTGTCTAGAACTTATAAAGAATTAAAAAAATATGAGACCCCTGAAATTCAAAGACCCAATCCTAAAATGGGCATCCGAGATGAACATACAGTTCTTAGATGAAAAAATACGAATGGCAAATAAATACATGAAAAAATGTTCATCATCATTGGTCATTAGAGAAATGCAAATTAAAACCACAGTGAGATTCCATCTCACTCCAGAAAGAATGGCCAGGATCAACAAAACTACTAACAACAAATGCTGGAGAGGCTGTGGGGAGAAAGGAACTCTTCTGCACTGTTGGTGGGAGTGTAGACTGGTGCAACCACTGTGGAGGTCAATTTGGAGATTCCTCAAAAAGCTGGGGTTGGAGGTCCCATTTGACCCAGCTATTCCACTCTTAGGCATATTCCCAGAAGACCTGAAAACATCTTACCACAGTGATATATGCACACCCACTTTTATAGTGGCACAATTTCTAATAGCCAGATCTTGGAAACAACCTAAGTGCCCATCAACCGAGAAATGGATAAAAAAAAATTGTGGTACTTTTATACAATGGAGTACTACTCAGCTATAAAGAATGATCACATTGAGATATTTATAAATAAATGGATGTAACTTGAATCTATACTCATAAGTAAAATAAATCAAACTCACACGTATAAGTACCGTATAGTCTCCCTAGTGTAAGAAATGGTAAGAGTACAGAAGTTTTATAGTAATCATGGTTCACCATTATACTGCTTTGAAGTCTTATGTTTTCATTCATTGGTTAGAATGGTTTTATTCTGTTTTGTTTGATCTTAATATATGTGATCGTATGAATACTTTGAAGAAAAGACAATATGGCAGCTATTGTTGATTTGATATCATCTTGCTCTGAAGTCCTACCATGCTCCTGTTTTTCTATTACCATTGTTTCTATCACATTGTGTCTTATTGGATTTTAATATGTGTGATAGTATAAACAAAATTTTTATGGAAAATGCGATTATATAGCAGCCATTGTTCATCTTCTGTTATTTGGTTCAGAATACTGTGCAATACTTTCATTCTCTTGAGTGGTTTTATTCTATTTTGTTATGTTTGACATTATTGTGTGTAAAGCTAAGCTCAACTATTTCAAAGAAAGAGACATTATGATAGCTACTGTTAATATCCACTTGTCTTGTTGTGAAGTGCTGTGTTGCTTACATTGTTCTGATTTGCTTAGATTTGTCCTCTTTTGTTTTATTCTCTTTAAAATAAAACAAGAATAAAAAAAATTAAAAGAACTAGAGCAAGACAGAGGTATCCTCAAGAGAGTTAATTGCTCACAAATTTTCCCAATTCTGTTAGGTGACTTTTGGTTGGCAGCTTGAAATTGTCATGATGGGAGTGTATATTCCACAGGAATAGGCAAAAGCTGTATATAAAAGCTTCTCCACCTCCCCTTGGAGAGCCAATAGTTAAATATTTACCACTCATGAGTCAAAAGAAAACTCCAAGAAAAAACTGAGATCTGAAAAATCTGTTAAGTGCCTTTAGTATATCCCTGACACCTATTGAACTTGTGGTGCAGTTATCATTTCTGACTTTACAGAGAAAGTCACTAGGCACTTTATTTATTTTATTTTATTTGAGGAACTATTTATCTAAGGAATCTGGTCAGAGCCTTTTTACTCTAATATTATGGTGCATTAACAGATGGTCTTCAAATCACTTGAATGTCTGATTAAAGTTGTTTTAATATTGGATCACTCTGTTATAAAGAAATAGGTGTATAAGATGAAGGTGTGTAAGTGGGACCCATTGGTTTCATAAATAGGAATTGGTCGTTGTTGTCACCCTCAAGCAGGCAGATTATCCATTTCTCTGCTGGTAACTGTTCTCCCCTTCCACTACTGGTGAAACAAAATGATATTCCACTCCTGCTCAGAGTTGTAAACAGCAGTTAGCTAGTCTTTCCTTCTTTCTCCAGAGAAAGAATTCTATTGGTCCAGCTCTGGGCATTTTCGTCCAGGGAGTCTTTCTATGGTCCATTCATCAGGGGAACAGATTGTGAGAAAAGGCATTAACTAACATGTCTTTGGAGTTCCATTGAAGCTGGGCTTTCTGATGTTCCAGCTCATCAGGAAGCAGAGGTGGGAGCAATGGTGAGTTTAAAGCCAGCCCGAGCGACTTAAGGAGACCTTCTTATTTGCCAGCCCATGCACCAGAAGGGACTGGGGTCGGGCTGTTCCAGTCCAGCGGCAGGCCATTCATGGTGCTGGTTCCCAGACTGGGCTTGCTTGCTGGTACGGCCTTGTTCTTTCTACCCTCTAGTCTGGAATGGTGCTGACTCCACTAGGCATTTTAAAGAAGTTAAATTATTATATTGAGTTATCACCCAGCTAAAGAGAGGCAGAACCCAGACTCACTTCCAGCTTCATCTGGCTGCCTCCGCAGCTCATGGTCTTTCCACTGCATTATATGGTTTTTCTGAAATCCAGTCTGTGATTCTGTGACGGTGACCGTACAGCACTTGCTTATCACATTAATTCTTTTTAGCATTTTTATTTCCCTCAGTGATATTCAGGCATTTTATAGACACTGCAGCACTTCCAGCACGTTCTTCAGGATTGCTCCTGGGGCTCGAAAGTCAGCCTCCTCATTAAGATCCTTCAAAGAAATCATTTGAGAGTCAAGCAAGTCTGAGATCAGTAACTGCCCTGAGATTTCTGACAGTGAGAAAATATATTACTCTACTCTGGTGACTGCAGTGTTTAGAACAGCTTTGGAGGAGTATTGTATCAATTATATTATCCCTTTGGGAGTCCCATTAGCATTAAAATGTCTTGTGAGACTAGCTAAAGACTTGAACAAAGAAAGCCTCATATGAAGTCTTCCTTAAATTTATAGTTGTTTAAAAAAATCCACCTTGCTTCTCCTTTACACATGATACAAGACTAGATGATTATTCTGGGAATATTTTAAGAAAATTACCTTAAAAAATGAAAGACCTTCTCAGAAGGCATTACCTCAGAGCAGAAGCAGCACTGCAAGAGATGATGTGGAGACTGAACAGATGGAAATCATAGGTATCTGAGTGCAGATTCTGGCGTGCCTTCTCATGAAAACAATGATAGCCATTCTTATTTAATGAGCAACTATTAGAGAGACAGGAATTTAATACAGTCTGCTTTTTTTAATCCCCAGACAATAGTACACTATTTTTATCTCATGTGCATTGTTCCCACACAATGTGCATTATTCCTTCTTTAAATATAGGGAGGCCAAACTCAGAGAGGCCAAATAAACTCAACTTATTTAGACAGGTAGTGTTAGCTTCTGAAACGACTGCTAATGGTTCAATCTTTTAATTACTCACAGTCAACCAGAGTCTAAATACGGTAAGTCCCCAAGTTACAAATGAGTTTTGTTCTGGGACAGTGTTCTTAAACCTGGTTCATTTGTAAGTCCAACAAAGTGAGTCTGTTATACACCTTGACACAAATATACAATATAAAGCATTAAAAAACCAAATGCACCCAAATACTGTAAATAAACTATTTGTTTGCATCTACAAATGTTTCCAATGCAAGATCCATTAATATCTGCAAAATTTCATAACTCAGATGTTCATAAGACAGGAATGTACTGTACTGAATGGAAAACCCAGAAATAAAATCATCCCTAAGTTTAAATATTGATAACTGATCCACTTGCATTCTGGGAGCCTCTCCATGCTGACCTACTATGTCTTTCTCAGCAAGTGAATCATTCCCTTTTCCCAGTGTATCAATGGTGTGTATGCTACCCGCTCACAAGTCACTGGGTTATGTCTCAGTTATCAAATTGACTGCCATCGTACAGCGATGCTTGTGTGTAAATATTCTTACACATTATACTTGAAAGCACAAGATGTTAGAAATTTGGATCTGACAAAGAAAAGGCCTGAATCACTTCAATTAAGTAAAAATTTGAAAGTGCTTGGCTTGAGGAAAGAAAAGAATGATATCACCAAGCATGTTGAGATTATACTGTGCCTAATACATAAATTCAATTTTATCATAATTGTATGTGCATAGGAAAAATACATAGCATAAAAGGGCTTGGCACTGTCCATGGTTTCCAGTGTTTACTGGGGACTTTAGAACATACCTTTACAGATAAAAAGGAACTACTCTATTTATACCTTTATGTAATCTCCTCCCCACGTGTGTGGACTGGCCCTCGCAATTTGCCACTAATAAATAGAAAACAGCACACATGATGAAATGTCATTAGGAAGATTAGATTATAAGACTGTGACATTCATTTTACTTGTGCTGTGTCTTGCTCGCCCTCTCTTGCTTGCTCATGTTATTGGAACTGATTACAGGTGTCTCATTAAGGCACCCATGCGTCAAGGAACTGAGAATGGTCTCTGGCTGGCAGCCAAGCCCCAGTCCAACAGCTCATAGGAAGCTGAATCCAAAAACTACTGAGTGAGCTTGCAAGTGGGTCTCGCTTCGTTTGCACCTTGGGATAACCAGGCCGTGGCTGACACCTTGAAAACAGCTCTGTAGAAGACTAAGGACACTGACAACCGTGCAGAGGACTTGTGTGCATCACAGAAATAGCAAAGGCAGATCCATAAGACTGAGAGTCCTGACCCACAGAAACTAGGAGTTAATCAATGTGTTCTTTTAAACCGATTAATTTTGGAAAATTTGCCACACAGTAATAGATAGCTAATACGGGAAAAAGAAAGGAGTTTTTGCAGCCGACTTTCCAACTCTGTGATACAATCTTCTTTCATTGCACTGATTCTTTACAGGTCATGTGACTATGGACAAATTACTACAACCCTGAAACTTCCTATCAACACGAGTAAAACAAGAATAATGACTACATGAAGAGCTACAAAGCAGCTAAAGTGAGATAAGACACATGATGCCTTTGGCCTGTCTGCCTGTTAAAATAGGAAAAGGAAGAAAACAGCAAATCTTACTATGGGAGAGTGCTTTAATAATACCAAGCTGTATATAGCAGCAAACTTTTGAAAGATGGCATTCTGGGAATTCCCAGTAAAATTCTGAGAATTCCCAGTAAAAATCTGGGAAGCACACCATTGTGTGATGTGATATATCCATTTCACATCTCTTATTCTGCTGCTCATTGGTACAGTGATAGTAGCATTCTGAACAGAAAAATGAGATGGTGGGTACTTAACTGTTCCAACACAACATACATACAGTGAGCACTCAAAGGGGGCTGCATTTAAAAATATCTCTCTAGTGTTATTTTAATAATACTCATGGTGTTTCAGGGACCTGCCACAGGTGGATAAAGAAGAATTCCTTTTTAAAATTTTATTTTTATTTTAAAGAAAGAAAAACAATACAAAACTTCATAACAAAATAATAGGAGAGTGACCATGATTAATGTATTACATATTGTTATCTTCAAAGTAATTGCTCAGATTACAAGATGTAGGCATGAAAAACTGATCAAACAAGATAACCACAGAACTTTCTTTTCAATGAACTAATAGAACATAGTAGTACAACTGTATTAACTTTCTTTCATATTTGTATATACATATTTTTTGGCTTTTCCTTTCTTTCTTTTCTACTTTCCCTCATTCCAATTTCTCTTTCCTCTTGAAAAGTTTCTTCTCATTTCATAATATCTATTGTACATTTTCGATCTTATTTACTCTTTTACTTATACTAGGGAGACAATGCAATGTTTACACACCTAAGTCTGATTTATTTCACTTATGTGTATGGTCTCGAGTTGCATCCATTTACCTATAAAAGTTTCAAATTTATGCTTCCTTATAGCTGAGTACTATTCCATTATAAAATATGCCACATCTTTTTTATCCATTCCTCAATTGATGGGCTTTTGTACTGTTTGCAAGGTTTAACTATTACAAATTATGCTGCTATAAACATGGGTATACATATATCCCTGTGGTATGATATTTTTCATTGTTCTAGGAAAATACCCAGAAGAGAAATAGCTGGGTCCAATGGGACCTCTAGTCCTAGTTTTTTTTTTTTTTTTTTTCTTTTAGGAATCTTCAGACTGATTTTCACAGCAGTTGCATCAGTCTACACTCCCACCAACATTGGAGAAAGGCTACTTTTCCCCTTTATCCACATCAGCATTGTTATTGGATGGTTTCTTGGTGATACCTATTCTTTCTGGAGTGAAAAGGAATCTCAATGTTGTGTTAATTTGAATCTCTCAAATGACCAATGATTTTGAAAGGTTTTCATATATTTATTTGCTATTTGCATTTCTTCATCTGAAAAGCATGTGTTCATCTCAGTTGTCTATTTTTGGACTGGGTCTTTGAATTTGGGAAGATCTGATTTTTTCAATTATCTGTTCTAGATACAAGTCCTTTATCTGAAGGGCAGTTGGCTAAAATTATTTCCCATTTTGTGTGTTTTTTTCACTCTGTTGATGATTTCTTTTGATGTACAAAAACTTTTTAATAGGATGAGATGATTCTTTGAAATACTTCCCATGCAGTTTGTTTTTGTTCATGAACTCTTTGCCTGTACCTACATCTTCAAAAATTTTACCTACTTGCTTTTCCAGTAGATTTGATGTTTTGTTTTAATATTTAGATCTTTGATCCATTTTGACTCTAGTTTAGTACATGGTGATAGACATATGTTTAGTTTTAGACTTAGGCATGTGGAAAGCCAGTTTTTACAGCACCATTTATTAAAGAGGCTATCTTTTTCCCAGTTAGCATATTTAGCACCTTTGTCAAAGATAAAGTGACTGAGTGTGCTTGTAGTTGTGTTTGCATCATCTAATCTGTTCCATTGATCTTCAGGTCTGTTCTATGGCCAGTTCCATGCTGGATTTTTTGTTTGTTTTTGTTTCTTTTTTTATCAGTGTAGCTTTGTAGTATAATTTCAAGTCAGGGATTGTGATACCTCCTGCCTTGACTTTGTTGCCCAGAATTGCTTTTGCTATTCTAGGTCTCTTCTGGTTCAAAATGAATTTTAGGAATGTTTTCTCTAGTTCTTAGTTATGCTAATGGTATTTTAATTTGGATTGCATTAAATCTATATAACAATTTTGTAAGTATGGCCATTTTCACTATGTTAGTTCTTCCTATCCATAAGCAAAGGATATCTTTCCATTTTCTGATATCCTCTTCAATCTCTTTTTTCATAGTACTGTAATTTTCAGTGTATAGATCTTTTAATGTCTTTATTAGATTCCAAAGTATTTTGCTTGTTTGTTGCTGTTATTATTTTTGATGCTATCATGAAGGATATGGTTTCTCTAATTTTCTCTCAGTGAGTTTGCTGTTTGTATACAGGAATGTCATTGATTTTTGAGTATTAATTTTGTATTCAGCTATGCTACTGAATTTGGTTATTAAATCTAGCAGTATTTTGGTGGAGTTTTTATGGTCTTCTATGTAGAATATCATGTCATCTTTGACTAATGATAATTTAACTTCTTCCTTTCCTATCCTTATTCCTTTTTTTCCTCTCTTGTCTAATATTGCTCTGGCTAACATTTCCAGAAGTATTTTATATAGTAATGGTGATAGTGGACATCCTTGGCTTGTTCTTGATTTTAGAGTGAAAGATTTTGGTTTTTGTCCATTTAGCATGATGATGGTGGTTGGTTTGTCATAAATGACTTATCATATTAAAGTAAAGATCATCTATTCTGATATTTCTATAGGGTTTTTTTCCCCATGAATGACTGTTGAACTTTGTCAAAAGGTTTTTTTTGCATCTGTTGAGATGATAATGTGATTTATGTCTTTTTTTCTGTTAATACAGTGTATTACATTTATTGATTTGCATATGTTGAATCAACCTTGCATTCCTGAGATGAGTCCTATTTGGTTATGGTGTATAATCTTCTTTATGCTTTGCTGCATTCTGTTTCCTAATACCTTATTCAGCATTTTTTCACCTATGTTCATTAGGGAGATTGGTCTATTTTTCTTTCTTCCTGGTGGGTCTTTCTCTGCTTTTGGTATCAGGATAATACTTGCCTCTATGAATGAGTTAGGAAGTATTGCTTCCCTTTCAATTTCATTAAAGAGTTTGAGGAGTATTGGCATTGAGAGTCTCTAAACTTATTGTAGAATTCAGTCATGAACCCATCAGGACTTGAGTTTTTCTTTGTTGGTAAGTTTTTAACTTCATTTTCAATCTCAATAACTGATACTGTGTTATTCAGGATTTTAATATCTTCTTGGTTCAACTTTGTTAATTCATATGTATCTAGGAATCTGTACATTTCTCCTGTGTTTTACATCCTATCAGATTAAAGATTTTCAAAGTAGATTTTGATGATCTTTTGAATTTCCACAGGATCTGTAGTAATTTCTTGATTCCATTCCTCCATGCATGACTTTGAATCTCTCTTTACCTTTTTTATAAGGTTGGCTAAGAGTTTATCAATTTTATTTATTCTTTCAAAGAATCAACTCTTTGATCCATTAATTCATTTTATTGTTTTCTTAGTCTCTTAGTGTTAAATTCTGCTATGATTTTTATAATTACTCGCTTGTGTGGGCTTTTGGTTTGTCTTGCTCTTCTTTTTCTAGAAGCTTGATGTGCAACATTAGGTCATTTATTTGTATTCATTCTGTTTTCCTGATGTGAGAATTTACCACTATAAATTTCCCTCTTACAAGTGCTTCCATTGTGTCCCACAGTTCCAGTATGTTGTATTTGCATTTTTGTTTCATTGTAGATTTGTTTAATTTCTTCTTTAATTTCATCTGTCATGCAATGGTTGTTTGGGAGACTGTTGTTTAATTTCCATGTGTTTATGGAGCTTTTTTAGTTTCTTTTGCCACTAATTTCCAATTTCATTGCACTATGATCAGATAATATGCGTGACATAATTTCAATTCCTTTGTATTTACTTAAGCATGTTCTGTGGGCTAGAACATGATCTATTTTAGAGAATGTCCCATGTACAGCTGAGAAGAAACTGTATTCTGATGTTGTTGGGTGGAACACTCTGTAAATATCTACTAAGTCCATTTGTTCACAAGTTTGGTTCAGTCCTTACATTTTTTTTTTGCTGATTTTTTTGTCTAGTTGATCTATCTCCCTATACCAATGGGATATTAAGATCTTTACTACAATTGTGTTATTGCATATATGATTTTTCATGTCTATTAATATTTATGTTACATACTTGTGTGCTCCCATATTTGATGCATACATATTTATGATTGTTATCTCTTTCTCTGAAATATGCATACATATTTATGATTGTTATCTCTTTCTCTGAAATTTTTTCTATAACAAAGTATCTCTTTAGGTCATTTTTTCTATAACAAAGTATCTCTTTAGGTCATTTTTTCTGTAACAAAGTATCTCTTTAGGTCATTTTTTGTTGTTCTTTGAAGCTCACACTGTCTGCAAATAAAATAACTACCCCTGCTACTTTTTAGGTTCCTGTTGCATGGAGTATTGTTTTCTATACTTTGACTTTCAGTCTATGAATTTGTTTTGGAGTTAGGTATGTTTCTTGTATACAGAATATTGTTGGATCTTGTTTCTTAATCCATTTTGTCAACCTATTTCTTTTGATTGGTGAATTGAGCCCATTTACATTGGAGGTTATAACTGATATGCATTGGCTTATCTTTGTCATGTTATTTTCCTGGTGTTGTCTCTCTGATTTTCTCTGTTTGCCCTCCCTGGTGGCTTCTTTCTGTTGTTGTTTTGGGATTTTGGTAATCTTTAGCATTGTCTTGAATGTGTTTTAATACTCTTTCTAGGGTTGTTTGAGTGGTCATGAATTTCTTCAGTTGTTCTTGTCATGAAAGTATCATTTCTCCATTGATTTTGAAAGATAGTTTTTTGGGGTACATCAGTCTGGGTTGGAAATTGATTTCTTCCAAAACTTGAAATACTTTACTCCAAGCTCTTCTTGACTTGAAAGTTTGTGTTGACAAGTCTGCCATAAATCTGATGGGCTCTCTTTTATGGGCGATCAGTTTCTTCTCTCTAATAGCTTTTAATATTCCGTTCTTTTAATGAATTTCTGGAATCTTGATTATTATATGTCTTGATGTAGTTTTATTTTATTGATGGCTGTTTGGGGTTCATTTATTTGTATGTCAAATTCTTTGTCCATGCTTGGAATGTTTTCTGTCATTATTTCTGTGAAGTTTTCTTTTTTATGGCATTTGCACTGCCACAAGTTCTTTTATTGACCCTAATCAATCTTATATTATTCTTCTTTGCTTCATTTTGTAGCTGTTGGATTGAATTTTCATGGTCTCATGTATTTTTTTAAGATAGCGTTCTTTTCATAATCACTAACTTAAATTATGATATTCTGTCCTCTCCTTCATTCAGTTTGTTGTGTTCAGTGGAGGTTTTTAATCTCTTAGATTTCTGTTTGGATCTGTTTCATGGATCCCATTTCTTTCCTATGTTGGGAATTTTTTGTCCATCAGCTTTCTAAGCTCATCTATTCTTTTATCTGTACCTGTTCTAGAATCTTTGATTTTAACCATCATTTCTTTTTGTACCTGTGAGATTATTTTCTCTATAGCATTTTCCACTTGTCTTTTCATTTCTGTTGCTATCATTTCTGAAAGTCCAAGTATTTGACTTCTGATATTTTCTATCTCATTGTGCTCTGGACTTATCTTGGTTGAGCTGGGAGTCTGGGGTTGCAGTTTTCTTCTGCATCTTGTCATTTTTTATTTTTTATTTTATTTTGTTTTATATGTAGATGCTTGCCAATTTCTTATGGTGTATCACTTTATTACCAGTATTGAGGCTTTCCTAGGAGATGTCTGTTCTGCAGAGTAGTTTTCTAGATGTAAGTGGTTCTTTATAGCTATCCCAGGAACCTACCTTTCCAACTTGTAAAGGATGCAAAGCTACCATTTGGTCCAGCACCCAATCCTTTGATATTGGACTGTGCTGGTGATTATGACACCATACAATCACAGTGTTACGATCCAAGGGAAAAAACTGATTATAACATGTATGATATCCTGGTTAAATTAGTACAGTTAGCAATAACAATAGTTTCAAGCACAGCGTAACTACTGACAAATTATGGTAACTATTAATCTGCTTCTTCTGACTGCAGGAGCAAATTCTAAAGTTATATAACAAAATCAAACTTATACTATGTACTTGTATGCCATGATTTTTCCCTTAGTGAAGTAATTTTATCATATTGTGCAGGGTGGAATAAGTAACTGGATAACTTCAATAAATGAGATAAAATATAGTAGAATTAAGGCTGAAGGTCAAAAGATCATCACCTGAGTTTTGAGAAACTAGTGGACACAAGAGAGACAGAATGAAATGACACATAAAGGAGTAGTCAAAAAGGGAAGAGACAATGTTTCCTCACTTGAAAGTTTAAATTCAAGTGAAGTAATTGAAATAGAGGAAGAGAATCAGCACAGAAAAAGAGAAAGGTAAGAAACCTAAACAGTGAAAAAAAAGAAGAAACAGAAGAATAAAAAACAAAAGAAAAAAAGGAGACCAGAAACAGAGGAGAAAAAAACTCCCACAAAACAAAAATAACCTTCAAATACTAAACAAAGCAAGACGAAATACAACCAGACAGGAAGAGGATAGCCAATCTGACAAACAAGGCAGAATAGAAGTAGTAAAATATCTCTGGTGCTCAGGGTTCTCTGATAGGGTCCAAGTCAGATCCCAGAAAGTGCTGCATACCCCAGTCAAGTTTGCCATGGGAGTTGTGCTGGGTATGGAGCTGATCTTGCTTCTGGATGTGGGGCTGGAATGGGAGGTCTGTTGACGGAGTTCTCCATGGCTCATTGCTGCTTCAAACACTTCCATGTTGCTAATCTTGCCCATTACTCCGCCCATCAGAGTACATGTGCGCCTGCCTGCCCTGGCTGCCTGGCCAGGGTGTCTCCAGTGGTCTAATTTCTCCACCTGCCAAAGATGCATGTGTCAAAGAAGAATTTCCAAAATGAGGCCTTTTCAGTAATTCTCATCATATTTTCCATTTCCTCTCTACTCTTGGGATGCATCAGATAAGTCTAAAGACACATCCTTTGAGTCTCCCATCTCAAGCTCTTTTCCCTTCTCAACCTATCGAGTCTTCTTATAGCAAGCCCTCTCCACCAGTAATTACAAAAAGAACAATTTTGAAAGAGAAAACTTCCATTTAAGTGCTTGATTTCCTGTTCAGGGTTTCTGTTTCTGATGTAAACATCAGTCACCTAGTCTAAGATCTGTGGTCACCATTGATATTCCTAGGAACCCGTGGCAGTTACTAGGTCCTTACAGTGGCTGCACCAACTCTAGTGAGTTTGGTTATTTGCATGTCTCCACTGACTAGCAGAGAACCCACTTAGAGTAGGTAATCAATTCACATTTGAGGAATTAACAAAGAAACTGAAAGACAATCAGTTTGACTTTCTCCTATCCAAATACTAACCAGGCCTCACACTACTTAGTTTACAAGATTAGACAAGATTAGACATGTCCAGGGTAGTATAGTTATAGACTTACTGTCTGATTTTCTAGAAGTCCTTACATTCATCAACAGTATAATTTATCATTTACAAAAATACAGGTGGCAATTTCATTTCTGGTGGGTTTTCCCCTTATTACTAGCTTTTATATGCAGGCATATCTGATTAAAAAATTTCCCTCTTGTGTAAGGACAAAGTGTGTGTAGGGGAATCAGTGTAAATGTTAGAGTAATTCAGCCTATGTTAGCCAAGTCTTGTGTCTGCAGCCACAAAAGACCATCTCCCAGAAATGTGTTTGTGTCTCTGTGCCTTGCTTTTGAGCCTCAGAGACAATTTGGATATAGTTAAAAGATGCTGATGAGAAAAATGGGTTCTAAATTTTGCATGCTACCCACAAACCTCCTTCAAACTACAAGTAACAACTGTCTGTTGTGCGATTTAAATATGTAGACTAAAACAATCTGTACACATGACTCAGAAACAGTTATTTTACTAATGTCATGATTTCACTTATTCATCCTTTTGTGTATTTGTTCAGAAGGATTGGGGTGCTCAGGAGTTAAACAAAAAGTATTTTAGAAAAGTCAGCAAGATGTGAGCCATATTTTAGTATTAGAAACAGAGCAGTTTTTAATGAAAGGAAAAAAGTCTGGTAGACAGAGTTTTAAATGTGTGGTCATGTATGTGTGCCTATATGTGATCAAACACTTGCTCTCTAATTAACTAAGTTTGAGCGCTTCACTTCTGAACATCTCTGTATCTGTAAGATGAATAAAAGCCTGATGAACTCTGGCCCTGTTGTGAGGCTGAAGGACACGTTTGTTTGCAAAATGGCCAGCACAGCCCCAGGCAGCTGGCAGGCCTAGATTCAGCATTTATTAAATCTTTATGGCCACCAGTCACAAGTGAAATTTACTTAGAAAACAATCACACAAACTGAACTTTTCAGTGGTTAACAGCAAGACTAAAAATCTTTTCTTCCCTTCCCCTTTTTCTATTTAATGTTGGATGTATTGTCACAATTATGTGTCAGAACTTTGTGAAAGTTGCTTTGGTAGAAATGTAGAGGTGGATTTACAAAATAATAAAATAAAATAAAATAGCTACAAAAGATGTCTTTGGGATAATTCAAGCTCATATTCAAAATGTTCGTGTCATTTCAACTAAACTCCAAACTTGTGGGTTTTGATTTAAAAAATTAAAAATTTCTAATTCTTCAAAATGAGTTTTAACTTTCAGAATATCTTTTATTTATGGATCCTAGTAGACTGGCCAAAAATCAGAAAAATGGACACTTGAGGGAATCATGGCTTTGGAAGAAATTTTACAAATTTTTTTCTATTGTAGTTCTTCATTCCAAAAGAGAAACTGATCCATGTTTTATGGAATCTAGAGAAGCTTTAGGCTATGGAGGAACCAAGGGCTTCATGGTGCCAGGCCTCCATTGGAGCTGAAGTCTCTTCAGTGAGTTCCTTCAGTGTTCTGTTACTGTACACATTTGTGCCACAGATTTCATGAAAGACAATATTTTCATGAATGGGAGGAGCAGGCAGGGAAAGGATGTCTTTGGGATAATTCAAGCTTACTGCATTTGTTGTGCATTTTATGTGTGCTGTTATTACATGAGGTTATCATAAGGAATTGTGCAGCCGAGACTTCTCTCATACATTATTCACAGTAGGTTTTGCACCCCTATGAGAGTCTAAATCCACATCTTATCTAACAGGAGGCAGCACTCATGCAGCAATATGAGAAACAGGGAGCAATTATAAATACCAGTGATGGTCACTGGCCTGTCACTTACCTCCTGCTATGTGACTGGTTCTTAGGCCACAGCCCAGAACCCATTCGTGGCATGGGGTTGAAGACCGCTGCTTTGGCCTCTCTGAACTCTCGTCCACTCTCTATGTGGCAGCCATAGCGAAGTGCTTCAAAGGTAAGTTGGATGACTTCACCCAACTGCCTAAAATTGTTGCTTACTAGGTTAGAAGCAATGTAAGTGGGCATCTTGCATCTTCTGTGTACTCCTATCACATTCTCCATCCCTAGCTTCTACCATTTTCCTCATTACAACAATTCCCAATAATAAACCCAATAGAGCAGCTTTCTGTGTAACAGTGTTTGCTGATCCACAGACATATGACTGGTGGCCATAAAGATTTAATAAATGCTGAATCCAGGCCTGCCAGCTGGATTCACCTTTCACCTCGAGTTCTGTTCCTTTGCAGATGGTGTTTTCTCCTCCTCTAGTCCTCCTTCAAGACTCCAGTCAAGTTCACCTCCCTCAGGGCCCCCAGGTACCTGCCACAGCACATGAGAACCTCTATCCTGGCACTAGTTACTGAGAACTAACTTTCCTTTTGCACTGGTCAGAGGTCCTTTTTAGAGCTGAGAAACAAGCAGCACAATGAGATCTTTTGCACTATGGGCTCTGCCTTCAGACCTCTGGGTTTAATCTTGTCTCCATTGATTTCTAGCCAGCTGACAACCTATCTAGACTCACTGAGCCAGAGTTTCTTAAACAACCCAATACTCAATAGACAATCATCGGAATTAAATGCGCTGAGACATAAAGGATGAGGAGTCAGCTGTGCAAAGCCTTAGAAGATGCACTTTTCAGAGAGAAAGAACAGTGAGTACAAAGGCCCAGCTGATGAAACACAGGGCATTGAATAATTTACAGCAAATGGCCTCATCCCTCCTCCAATAGTCACTCAGCCCAAGATTGTATTTTCTAAGAGAAAAGAGTGAAAGCCTCAGAGTTATCACATGCTGCTTGGCAGAACCTCGTTAGCGAAGTGGTGCTTCCTTTCTCTCGCCCCATTTGGATCATTTCCAGGCTTAACTAACACATTTAAGCCTTAGGTAAAACTTTAAAGTCCTGAAAAGTGGTGAAAGGGCTACACTGGCAGGGACCCAAGGGATGTAAATGCTGAGTGCACCACTCTGGCGAAAGTGACTGGATGAAGGTTTTAACCAAGATGGGATGGCCCTGGATGAGCTCCACAGAGCTTGTGCTCTCTCTCGGCAAATGTAGACATTTTGTCAGACTTGACAGCAGGTTTATTTCAGCAGGAGATGCATTTGCCAAAGGAGCAGAGCCTCAAAGATTGCATTGGTTTTAGAAAGGTTTTTTGCTTTATAGTAGAGAAATAAAATGATTTATCAGCTTGCTAGAGAACGGATGCTGCCTTTCAGAAGACAACATCCTTTTAGTTCCAAAGTGTCATGAATTGCAAATGAACCAATAGGTGATATGTGTGTGTGTGTGTGTGTGTGTGTACATGTGTACATGCATGTATTTCAGCACTGTCTTCCTTCTTCTCTGCCTCTGTGGTTTGGAAGCCAGTCTCGCTGTGCGCCTTCACGGATCTTGTGAGCAAGTTGTAATTATAATACCAAACAGTCATTCCCAAGGCAAACCAAATCTGGGTTCCATTAAAGTCATGGAATAGTTAAACATTATTTTTTTTTTATTCCCAATCATAATAAAAAGCAGGTTCTCTACTCAGTTCGATGCTCCAAAAGGCAGAGGATTCCACATGGTCCTTTCTATGATATTTGGAAATAAATTCAGATGGTGTCCCAGGCAATCAGCAGGAGGTCAGTTTAACTTATGGTGTATCATGCTCACTGTGGTTTGGACAGCAGCTGCAAGGAAGTCCCCAAATGGTAATCGATTTCCTCCCTAAAATATTAAGCTTGCTCTCCGGCTACCAAGAATATTCCCTCGGTGTGTCATTTCAAGATGTTAGATGGAGTCACAGAAATGAGAACTGTACTTTCAAAAGAGAAATGGGGAAATCTGCTCTTTGTGGGCTCCTTCCAAAAGGAAAATAATGCTGAAGATGTACTCACCAGTTTGAAAGATTCATTTTGATAATTTTGTGAAATTGCCTTTCAAATGAATTCTTCCTCTATAATACATCAGCTATTTTACCTCTATGCCCTAAATATATGTGCATGCAGGATATATTTTAGTGGTGAAAGTAATGCTTGAAAGAATATTTGGATTAATAAAACACAAATAATAAATGCTGTGCACACTTTTGCACACTTTTACCTTCTATGGAAGTCTTGTCTACATTCAGTATCTGCAGAAACTTCAACACTTTGAGATCAGGCTGAAAATTAAAATGGATTTTAAATTGTAGTTTTAAAAAGTCACAGTCTTTGAACCTAAAACTCCACCAGTTCTTTACTAGGAGCTACACAATATATGTCTAGAGTGGGACACCCAGAGGTGACTTTTATGTTTGCTTATCATTGTTTTTATTTTCCTGTGAACTGATTGCTTGCAACTTGGCTCCACATTGCATATACATTCAAATCATCTTTTTTACATTGAAATTCCTTACATTTAAAAATATTTCTTTATTCTTAATGGATAAATAAAACACACACACAGATGATATTTTGCTATACATATATCTAGCAGAATGGCCAAACTGACCTTATTCATGTATGTGTATTACCTCATATACTTATCAATTTTTGTAATAAAAACACTTAAAATCTACTCTGTAATTTGGAGTATACTCCTCTATTTTCTAATTATTTTTCTTATTCTTTTAGATACAGAGGAGTTTTCCTATACTAAACTTTACCCATTTTGGAGTTTCGTTATTTACATTTGGATTTTTGAACCCAACTGGTTACAATTTTGTGTTTCATTAAATTTATTAATTTATGCAAATGAATGTTTATTTTAGTGCATTTGTTAATTAAATAGTTCATCCCTTCCCCTCCTCAGTTTCAGAACACCACTGCCATACATAAAGTTTCTATATGTAATCAAATCTCTTACCAAATGCTACTAGGTTCTTTTGCACTATTTATCAATCCCTAATTCTAGATTATATTTTTCTAATTACTGCATATAATTATTAAAAGTCGTTACATCTGGCAAAGATATTCCCTCTGCCTACTCGTTCTTCAAAAGTAAAGTTTCTCTCCCTAGCCCATTACACATTTCCCTAAATTGTAGAATCTGAATTTCAAATTCTAAGAAAAATCTTGGAAAGATTTTTGCATCAATTCCACTGTGCTTACAAATTAATTTGCATAAAGTTGACACCATTAACAGGTGAAATCATTGCTTTTTGTTTTTTTGAGACAGGGTTGCTATACAGGCCAGGCTGGACTTGAACTCACTTTGTAGCCCAGGCTGACCTCGAGCTTGAGGCAATCCTCTTGCCTCAGTTTCCTAAGTGCTGGGATTATAGGCATGTGCCACCACACTCAGCTAAACCATTGTTATGTGTGTGTGTGTGTGTATATATATATATATATATATATCCATTGGTTTAGTAATTATTTAAAATTGTTGTAGTCTTATAATTTCTACGTGCAGATTATGCATAAATTTTCTTCACTATACTGAAATGCATTGTCTGGCATTACTGTAAATGGCATGTTTTAAAGATTATTTTCACTTTTTGCTCTTGTTGGAAAGGTTTTTTATATGCTTATCATGTTTAACATTGAACATAATCATGAATTTGTTGATTGCTTTAAGTTACAATTAAGCTATGAAAGAAGAAGAAAGTATTAAAATGTGTGACAATACAAAGTTTAAGACAAAGGTAGAAATAGAACAAAATATATAACTTGCTTGTTAAAAGTAAGTACACTTTCCCAGTAAAATGACACTGATTAACTGATGCAACAAGAACACCATCAATGGCAGCCATTTGTTGTTCACAAGGGAAATTCTTAAAATGTGAAGAAATAGTACTATCGAAAATTTAAAACATAGGAAAAGATATTAGGGCATATTTTTCACTTAGCATGTAGAAATGTGGAATATATAACCCAAATTAAAACATGATATTCATGCTGAAATTAAAACTACATAGCCTTTAAGGCAAAAATTCACTACATAATGTTACAAATATGAGTTATCCTGGAAGACCTCCAATTCTAAACTTGTACGCACCTGGTAACATAGTTTTCAAATGTACAAAGTGAAAACTGACAGAACTACAAAGAGGAGTTATTTTCTAACTGATGTGAAGATCTGGTTGTCATTTGGGTTATTGCACCTTTTCTGAAATATGGGTAAGGATGGATTTCTTTTTATTTTCCTGTTCTAGGATTATTATGATTTCTCAATTTGAAGCTTTAAGTCTTTATTTTGAGAAACTCTACACCATTATTTCTTTAAGTGTTTCTATTTCATCTTTCTATTTTGTTTATTTGTTCTGGAATTAGAACTTGTCCTACAGTAGATATTTTCTGCATTGAACATGTCTCATTCTCTGCTCCTTTTTCTTGACTGTCTCTACTTTGGTTATGTAATTTCTTGAGATTTAATTACAATTTACTACTTGTTGTTTTAAAATATCATTTATATCAAGGTATATAACTCATATGTATAATTTAAAGGAAAATAATAAAACCAAATCTCATGTACCTAGTATTTAATTTCAAAAATAGAATACTTCAATCCATAAAGGCCTCCCTTTTGCCACAGTTGTAGTTTCCCTGCTTCAAAGATGGGTATATAAATCACTCTTTTAATGCCATTATATTAATTATGACTTTTCATTTGTTTCCAGTTTTATCACTTATGCCTTTACCCTAACTTTAATTGGTGTGTAGTTCTCTCTGTTATTGATTCTATAAATAGACTCATCCTGCATTAGTTCCTATTCTTTAACTCAGTTGATGCTGTAGAGTTATATCAAGTCGTTCTGCCTGCTTACATTTCTGTTCATTGCTTTATGTATCTTTCATATATATTTACATAATGTGTGTGTATATATATATGTATACAATTCTGATGTATATATGGATTTAAGAGACACTCAAAATGTAGTGCACACATATAGGAACAGGATTGCTAGAGTATATGTGAATTTTCAAATGCAATAGATAAACTGTTTCAAAATGCAACATTGTATGGGTTTATTCTTCAGCTGAGTAAAATTGGTTTGGCACATCCATTGATTTTCAAATTTCAGTTATCATATATCTTTATTTTAGACATTCTAATTGTTTTATTTACAAATGTATATTATCATTTGATACACAGATTTGGTTTTTTACTTTTTTATTTCTCTAAGTATATTAAACACATTTATTAATAGATCCCCATATTTTTTTAAATAATCTTTTTTTATTTAAAGATAAACAAAATCATGTAAAGGGTAGAGATAATACAGAATTTCAAAAAGAGATAAACAGGAAGAGATCACTAGTTGATAAATTACATATTGTCCTCTTAGAAATAGTTGTTCAAGTTACAAAATTAAAGCATACAAAGTAGACATTCAAACAGTGAGACTGTAAACAGCTACATATGCATGAATCTCTACATGTATTTCTATCCTTTCTGTATTAGAGGGAAAAACAAAACATAGAAAGACAAAACAAAACAAATTCCTATAAAAACATGAAATCAAAAAGTCGTATAAAACCACAGTACAACGTGATCTACAATGATTACTGTGTTGTTTCTTATTATCTTCAATAGAATTGTCTATATTATCAGGCATAATTGAATATAGCAGTATAATTGAATATAGCAGGACACAACAATAGTAGTAAAAATAAAGCATTGTAGACAGTATAAAACTTCAAAGGCAGGTAATAATCAAACCAGAGTGGATATTCTGGTGAATCTTGTGATCTTCAGTGCAGTTGCCTATACTCTCAGACTTGATACTACCAATCATAACAGCTTTGAATAAAATCTATCAATATAAAACAGCAATCTAACAATTTGATTATGATCAGTCATGGTAAAACAGTGTAGGTTTTACAGAGGTTTAGATTAAGTTAATAGGAAATTAAGAATGATTACCGTACTATATCCTGTTATTTTTGGGATTACTATCTGTGCTCTCAAATCTAGTATAGGTAGAATGACTGGAACAGAATATAATACATCTAAGCAAAGTAGTGTGAGTAATGTGGGTTTTAAATCTTGGTGAACTATTAACAATATAGTGTGTCAAGGCCATCTATGTTAGAGATTCTAACCATCCTTCTCTGCCTCATTTCTGCTAATCTATTTTTCTGCCTTTGTTTGTCTAGTTTTCTCCTTCATTCTACTGCCTGCCCCACTCACTGAGGCCTTTCTGCCACTGTTCCTAAAATCCTGGTATTTTTTTTCTCTCTCTAGAATGTCCTTCAGTATTCTCTGTAGGGTTGGATTGGTGGTTACAAACTCACCCAGTTCCTCTTTGTCATGGAAGCATCTTGTTTCTCCATTAATTTCTAGTGACAGTTTTGCAGGATACATCAATCTGGGCTGGAGGTTATTTTCTTTCAGGACTTGGAATACTTCATTCCAAGCTCTTCTTGATCTGATGGTCTGTGTCGAGAACTCAGCCATGATTCTGATGGGCTTACCTTTATAGGCAATCTGTTTCGTTTCTCTGATGGCTTTTTATATTCTGTTTTTGTATTGAATTTCTGGTATCTTGATTATTTTTTTAAAATTTTTTATTTAAAGGGATAAAACAGAAAGAGGAGAGAAATATTACAGAATTTCAAAAAAACCACAAACAGTAAGAAATCACTAGCTGATAAATTACATATTGCTCTTTTAGAAATAGTTGTTCAAATTACAAAATTAAAGCACACAAAATGGACACTCAAGCAATGAGACTGCAAACAGATCTGTTCAACAATCAAACAAGAACTAAGAAATATGGCTAACAATCCTGCACACATAAATTTACATGCAGTTATATCTTTTATAGCACTTCCTATTTTCTCTTTTTTACAATAGGAATTATACATTTTTTTATTTAAAAAGAAAAAAAAACAGGAAAAAGGTAGAAATATTACAGAATTTCAAGAAAAGAAGATAAACAGTAAGAAATCACTAGTTGATACATTACATATTGTTCTTTTAGAAATAGTTATTCAAGTTACAGAATTAAAACACACAAAGTAGACACTAAAGCAGTGAGAGTGCAAACAGATCTGTTCAGCAATCCAACAAGAACCTACAAATATAGTCATCAATCCCACATATCTAAACATACATGCAGCTATATCTTTTATAGTGCTTCCTATTTCCTTTTTTTTTACAATAGCAATTATACATTTTTAAATTTTTTTTAAAGAGAAGAAAAAAAAACAAAACAGAAAAAAGGGTAGCAACGATACAGAATTCTAAAAGAAAGAAAGAAAAAGGAGAATGAGAAAAAGCCCCACTAAGAAATCAGTAATTTATAAATTATGTACTGTCATCCTGGATGTAGTTGTTCAAGTTACAAAGTTAAAGGGTACCTAGTAAATATTCAAACAGTCAGACCACAAACAGTTCTGCTCAAAGATCCAACAAAGATTCAGCAATATAGTCATCTATTTTACACACTCAAACTTACATGCAATTATACTCCTTAAAGTACTTTCTTTTCCTCTCTTTTTTACAATAGCAATTACACATTTTGGTTTTATTACACTTGTAGTTCTTATTTACTTTTTACACTACAGACACAATATGATATTTATAAATATGATTCTTATTTATTTCACTAATGAGGATAGTCTCAAGTTGTCTCCATTTGCCTATAAAGGCCTCAAGATCATCCTTTTTATAGCTGAGTAATATTCCATTGTATAAAAATGCCACATCTTTTTCATCCACTCTGCAGTTGATGGGCATCTTGGTTGTTTCCAGGATTTAACTACCACAAATTGTGCAGCTATGAACATGGGTGCACATATATCACTGTGATATGAACTTTTCAGTTCTTTGGGAAAAATACCCAGGAGGGGGATAGCTGGATTGAATGGAACTTCCAATCCTAGTCTTCTGAGAATTCTCCATATGGATTTCCATAATGGTTGCACCAGTCTACATTCCCACCAACAGTGGAGCAGTGTTCCTTTTTCCCCACAGCCTCGCCAACATTTGTTATCAGTTTATTTCTTGAGGGCAGCTATTCTTTCCGGAGTAAGGTGGAATCTCAAAGCTGGTTTAATTTGCATTTCTAGAATGACCAGTGATGGCGAACATTTCTTCATGTACTTATTTGCCATTTGTATATCTTTCTTTGAGAATTGTGTGTTCATCTCAGATGCCCATTTTTGGAGAGGTTCTTTGAATTTGGGGGGCTTGATGTTTTTCAATTCTTTATATATTCTGGACACAAGTCCTTTGTCTGAGTGGTTGCTAGTTAAAATTCTTTCCCACTCTGTGGGTTTTCTTTTCACTCTGTTGGTGATTTCCTTTGAAGTGCAGAAACTTTTCAATAATGTGAGATCCCATTTGTTGATTCTTTGAAGTGTTTCCCATGCAGTTTGCATTTGGTTCATGAATTCACTGCCTACCCCTATGTCTCCAAGACTTCTACCTACCTTGTCTTCCAGTAGATTTAGTGTTTCTGTTTTAATATTGAGATCTTTGATCCATTTGGTCTTTAGTTTTGTGCATGGTGATATGCGTGGATCTAGTTTCAGTCTTCGGCATGTAGAGAGCCAGTTTTTCCAATACCATTTATTAAAGAGACTATCCTTCTTCCAGTGGACATATTTAGCCCCTTTGTCAAATATCAGGTAGCTGAGTGTCTTTGTAGTTGTGCTTGCATCTTCTAATCTGTTCCATTGATCCTCAGGTCTATTTCTTTGCCAGTACCAAGCTGATTTTATCACTGTGACTTTATAGCACTGTTTCAAGTCAGGAATCGAGATGCCTCCTGCCTTGCTTTTGTTGCCTAGAATTGCCTTTGCTATTCTAGGTTTCTTCTGTTTCCAAATGAATTTTAGGAGTGTTTTCTCTAGATGTGTGAGGTATGTCAATGGTATTTTGAATTGGGATTGTGTTAAATCTGTATAACAGTTTTGGGAGTATAGCCATTTTCACAATGTTGGTTCTTCCTAACCAAGAGCAAGGAATGTCCTTCCATTTTCTAATATCCTCTTCAATCTCTTTTTCAGTGTAGTATAATTTTCAGCATATAGGTCTTTTACATTTTTAGTTAGGTTGATTCCTAACTAATTCATTTTTTAAGATGTTATTGAAAGGGCGATATTTCCATAATTTCTCTCTCAGTGAGTTTTTGGTTTGTGTACAGGAATGCTATTGATTTTTGAGCATTGACTTTATATCCAGCTACACTACTGAACTTGTTTATTACCTCTAGCAGTCTTTTAATGGAGTTTTTTGGGTCTTCTATATAGAGCATCATGTCATCTGCAAATAGTGATAATTTAACTTCTTCCTTTCCTATCTTTACTCCTTTATTTCTCTCTTGTCTGATTGCCCTGGCTAGTGTTTCCAGAACTACGTTGAAAAGGAGTAGTGATAGTGGACATCCTTGTCTTGTTCCTGATTTTAAAGTGAAAGCTTTCAGTTTTTGTCTCTTTAGTATAATGCTGGCTGTTGGTTTGTCGTAGATGGCCTTTATAAGGTTGAGGTAGACACCTTGTATTCCAAGTTTCTGAAGGGTTTTTAATCATGAACATGTGTTGGACTTTTTCGAAAGCTTTTTCTGCATCTACTGAGATGACCATGTGATTTTTGTTTTTGGCTCTGTTGATGTGGTGTATTACATTTATTGATTTGCATATGTTAAACCATCCCTGCATTCCTGGAATGAACCCCACTTGGTCATGATGTATAATCTTCTTGATGATTTGCTGCATTGTATTTGCCAGTATTTTGTTGAGAATCTTTGCATCAATGTTCATTAGTGAGACTGGCCTATAGTTCTCTTTTTTGGCTGGATCTTTCTCTGGCTTTGGTATCAGAGTAAGTCTTGCCTCCAGGAATGATTTAGGGAGGATTGCTTTTTTCTCAATTTCATTGAGGAGTTTAAGAAGTACTGGCATCAAATCTTCTCTAAATTTCTTGTAGAATTCAGCTGTGAATCCATCAGGACCTGGACTTTTCTTTGTTGGTAAGTTTTTCATTACATTTTCAATTTCAATAGCTGATATTGGGTTATTCAAAATTGCTATATCGTCTTGGTTGAGCTTTGGTAAATCTGTCCATTTCCTCTGTGTTTTCCACTCTATGTGAGTAGAGATTTTCAAAGTAGGTGTTCATGATCTTTTGAATTTCCATGGGATCTGTAGTAATTTCTTCCTTTTCAGTTCTTATTGCATGAATTTAGGTTTTTTCTTTTTTTCTCTTGATAAGGTTAGCTAGTGGTTGGTCAATTTTGTTTATTCTCTCAAAAAACCAGCTTTTTGATTCATTAATTCTTTGTATTATTTTTTTAGTTTCAATTGCATTGATTTCTGCTCTAATCTTTACAATTTCCTCTCTTCTATGAACTTTGGGTTTAGCTTTCTCTTCTTTTCTAGAAGCTTAAGATGGAGCATTAGGTTGTTTATTTGTGCTCATTCTATTTTCTTGATATGACAATTTATTGATATATATTTCCCTCTTAAGACTGCTTTCATTGCATCCCACAGATTACAATATGTTGTTTCTATATTTTCATTGAATTGTAGGTATTGTTTTATTTCTTCTTTAATTTCATCTGTAGCTCACTGGTTGTTCAAAAGGCTGTTATTTAATTTCCATGTATTTATGTAGGTTTTACAATTTCTTTTGCCATTAATTTCCAATTTCAGTGCACTATGGTCAGATATTATGCATGGTATGATTTTAATACCTTTACATTTACTTAAGAATGTTTTATGGGATAATATATGGTCTATTTTGGAGAATGTCCCATGTGCAGCTGAGAAGAATGTGTATTCTGATGTGGTTGGGTGGAACACTCTGCAAATGTCTAAGTCCAATTGCTCACAGGTATGATTCAGTTCTGTTATTTCTTTGCCGACTTTTTGTCTAATTGATCTATCTCTTTGTGACAATGGGGTGTTAAGATCTCCTGTTATAATTGTGTTCTTGTGTATTTGGTTTTTCATGTCCATTAGTATCTGTCTTATATAGTTGGGTGCTCCTGTATTTGGCGCATATATATTTATAATTGTTAGTTCTTCCTCTTGAATTTTTGCACTAACAAGTATGTAGTGACCTTCTCTATCTCTTTTAATCATTTTAGGTTTGAAGTTCACATTGTCTGCAAATAGAACCCTGCTTTTTTTCTGGGTTCCTGTTGCATGGAATATTGTTTTCCATCCTTTGACTTCTAATCTGTGAGTTTCCTTTTGGGTCAGATGTGTTTCTTGTATATAGCATATTGTGGGATCCTGTTTCTTGATCCACTGTGTCAATCCATTTCTTTTTATAGGTGAATTGAGGCCATTTATATTTATGGATAGCACTGATATGTACTGGCTCAACTTTGCCATGTTATGTTCCAGTTGTTTCTTTCTGCTTTTCCTCTTATTTAATTGCTTATCCTACTTGGTGGTTTCTTTCTGTTGTTGCTTAGGGGATTGCGGTCATTTTTATGTCTGTCTAGTATATCCTTCAGTACTCTTTCTAGGGTTGGTTTGGTGGACATGAATTTCTTCAGTTGTTCTTTGTCATGGAAGTATCTTGTTTCCCCATTAAATTTGAATGAAAGCTTTGCTGGGTACATCAGTCTGGGTTGAAGGTTGTTCTCCTTCAGGGCTTGAAATATCTCACTCCAAGCTCTTCTTGACTTGAGGGTTTGTGCTGAAAAGTCTGCCATGATTCTAATGGGCTTTCCCTGATAGGTGAGTTGTGTCTTTTCTCTGACAGCTCTTAATATTCTGTTTTTATGCTGTATGTCTGAGATCTTAATTATTATGTGTCTGGGTGTGGATTTATGTTGATTGTGACTATTTGGTGTTCTATATGCCTCACTTATCTGCATATCAGATTCTTTCCCCATGTTTGGGAAATTTTCTGCTATTATTTCTGTAAATACTTTACGTATGTCATTTGCCTGCACTCCTGTAGCTTTGCTAATACCCATTATTCTTATATTGTTGCTCTTGGCATCATCATGAAGCTTCTGGATTGTCATTTCATGCTGCTTTGTTATTTTTAAAAGTTCTATCCTTTCCTGATCACTAACTGTGATTCTGTCCTCAAGGTCCGAAATCCTATCCTCAGCTTCCTTTAGGCCGTTTTGCACGCTTTCAATAGATTTGTTTGTTTCTTGGATGTCTCTTTGAGTTTGTTTCATGAATTCTGCTTGTTTTCTGGATTGTTCATTCAAAGTTTCAATCAGTTTCCCATGATCATGTACTTTTTTCTCTAGTTCTTCTTTAGCTGCATTCAACAACTCCTTTACTAAAGTTGTTATTTCTATCTTTACATGGGAGAGTACTTCTAGTTTGATTTCCTCTATAGCCTGATGGAGTTGTTTTTTTTATTTCACTTGCTATCTTTTCAGAGATTCCCAGTGTGTTTCTTTTGGGGTCCTCTATTTCAATGTCTCCTATACTTGCTTCCGGTGAACTATGTGTTTGAGACTGCATTTTGCTTTTTTGTTTTGTCATTTTCACTCTGCCTGGTGTTTTCTATGTGTAGGAGGGGAGCACACACTATTTTCAGACACACCAAAGTCTTATAGTTAGTTGGAGGGGGGTTTTACTACTGGCCTTATTTATCCCCTGTACACCTCTATTTTAAGGGTATACTCACCACATTGATACAGTCATTCCAGTGTAGTCCAAAGTTCACCACCTGGGAGCAAAGTTCCAAATTTTCTCACACTAACTTGATACTGCTGAGATCTACTGTTCCAGGTGGGAGGGCGGGCCTATCTGTAGCAGTCCAGGGAGTTTTCAGTCTTGAGTGGGCCTCCTCAATGTTCCCGGTGGCAGGGCAGGCCCACAGGGGAGGTTCAGGGTAGCCTACCCCTGAGGCGGGCTTGTGCTCAGTTCCACGTGGCAGGGCGGGCCCACGGTGGAGGTCCTGGGAAGCTTACTCCTGATGCAGGATTCCACTCTGGTATCTTGATTATTATATGTTTGGGTGTAGCTCTGTTTTGGTTATAGGTGGCTGGAGTTCTGCATGCCTCACATAACTGAATTTCATTTTCTTTTCCCATGCTTGGGAAGTTTTCCTTAATTATTTCCATGAATAGCCTTTGTGATTTGCCTGTATGTATTCCTGCTTCTACGTTCACATTTCTTATTCTTAAATTGTAGATTTTCTTGTCATCTTCTATCCTTTGTATTGTTACTGCCTGTGTCCTTGTTATTTTTAAGATATCTTTCCTTTCATGTAGGTCCCCTATATCTTAATGATCATGTCTGATATCTTTGGAGTCCTTCTGTTCCTGTTTCTTTTCACTCTCATCATTATGTGTTTTCACATTTTTTTATTTTAAAGAGAATAAGACCTAACAAAATAAAACAGAATAAAACCAATTAAAACAAAACAGTGAAAGTGGTACAGCACTTCAAAACAAAATAAATAATTAATCTATAATGGCTATTATAATATCTCTTGTTATCTTCACAATACTTATCCATACCATCAGACATAGTAAAATCAAATAAAATAAAACAGGATAAAACTAACAAAAACAGAACATTAAATAAAGCAAAACAATAAATTGGAACAAAAGTAAACAGTGAGAGCAATATAAGATTTCATAAACAAGACAGGAGGAAATCCCCCATATTTGCTCTATTGCATATTGTTATCCTCCTAATAGATGCTCAGACTATGGGCCTTAGACCTGCAAAGTCAGCCAAACAGTACAGGCATTTAGTTGTTTTTGTAACTCAGTTGCTATCAACTCAGCCTGTCCTCAAATAAGCCAGTTGGGGGGGGGGCATTCTTGATTCTCAACCCATACACTACTAGGTATATGGAAGGAGTTGGATTGGCTTCTCTCTTCCTGAGCCATACATGGTTTGATGGCTTCCAGGAAGGGTGAACTGGCTTCTCTCTTCCTGGGCTCCACATGATTGTGCGGTTTATGGGAGGAGCAAATTGGCTTCTTGTTGTACTCCTCCCAGACCCAGCATGGATCCTCTGTTTTCACATTTCTGAAGTTATGTTCATCATGAACTTTTATGTTGATATTCTTTGACATTTTGCTTGAAGTGAATATATTCAAAGAGGAATTACTTTAACTTCTCTTTGGGTGATTTTCCACGATCAAAATAGTGGCATGAATTCAGACTTCAGATTTCTAAAAAAGTTCACTTGTAATTTGAGATGTTCAAGACGGAATAGGTTATCTTTTTTCCCTCTGACCTGTTACTTTGTCATTTCCTTTTGCGGGACAGATCTTTTTCTTGCCTGTCATCCATGGATCATAAAGCATCACAGAAGTTCCAGTTTTTTTCAGAGGTGTCTACCCGAGCTTCTCATCTTATTCCAGTTCCAGGCTATGTCTCTTGTCCTTGCTAGCAGGAAGGGACTTAAATTATGGAGGTGGAAAAGTCACTTATTATCACCAAGTTTCCTTATTTTCTGGCTTCAGCATTTCCTGATTTCTTTAGCTGCTACATTCCTATTCCTGTTCTGATTGGGTTCTACAGACTTCTATAATTTTATAGTAAGTTCAATTATGAATTTAATTAATATTTTTAAATCTGATACTAACTCATTTAAGACACAACATTTTATATAGCAATTCAGTACACACACACAAATTTTAATTAATGGTACAATATTTCATTGTACCAATTACCTGTATATAGTGGATTGGTAACTGATGGTCAACTTAAACAACAGCTGAAGTGAATCAGCATGGTGCTGAGCCTGGATGGCCCACTTGAGGACTGTTGCCATCATAAAAAGGAGACTGGAGAGGAAGAGTAGCATTGTGGGTTCTCCTAAGTGTTGTTTGGAGTCATTGGTTCTCCTGGAGGAGTTTGTAGAGCTTCTTTCCTGATATGAACTTGACTATTCTCCACATCAGAGGAACTTGGGACCTTGTTGCTGAGGATGGCTGTGGTTCACGTTGGTGGAGCTCTGGTCTTTACTGAGTGTCTCTTTCTGGAGGGGAAGATGCTATTTAATCTCCAGGAGAAGGTTTTCATGCTGGCTTCCTGATATGTACTCAGCTGTCCTCATTGTTAGAGGAGCTTGGGACCTCATTTTCATGGAGTACGGCTGTGGAACTTTCCAGGGGAGCCCTGGTTATTATTTTGAGTGTCTCTTCTTGGCTCCAGTATAGAACCCTTGGCCCACTGGCACAGATCCTTCATCCCACTGGCATGGATGTTCTAGCTTCCACCATTGACCTTTGGGCCTTCCCAGTGCGGATCCATGGGATAGATTTGCATGGGTCATTATCATGGTCTGCGGGTTTTCAGCTGAACTCATGTAAGTTATTGCCATGGGATCCAAGCTCCAGGCTGCATTTTCTAGGTCATTAGTGTTGTGGACAGATTCCCTGCATTTTCTTGTATTTAACTCTTGGGTGACCAGTATAAATATTATTATAAAATACCATTCACCAATTTAAATCAATAATTTTCTCCTTTCCTCCTCCTTCTCCTTATTCTTTTCCTCTTCTTTTTTCTCCTCCTTTCCCCCTCTCTTTACCAAGAAATCTGACATTCCTGTTACTTCTTAACTTCCTCAGTTAAATATTGATTTATTTTGCAATTTTATAATGAAGATAAAGATAGTGTTAATAACACAAGATTAATATTTTCTCATACAATATTCAGCTCAGGATCCAAAACATACAAAGCCCTCAATAAATTGTAATAAGTTTGATGGTTTCCTCCAATTCTAACCTCAGCTCTAATTTTATCTCTTTTGCCCAAAAAAGGATTATCTCCAGATATGACCAGTAGAAGAAAAAAATAGTAAAATAAGGTTTCTAATTCTCTATTAATTTTTTTCAAAAAATAAGTTCATTGATACAATCCAGATATACATAAAGATCACATTATCATGGGAGATTTGTATCTGCACATGATATATCTTTTTCTTTCATGATATATCTTGATTTTTTTTCTATTCCTCTTCCCTCTTCTGAACTCCTTCCTCATCCTGATTTATAAAGTTCTGCTTCCATTTTATCCTTATTTTCTCTTTTTTTTAATTTCTGTTCCTTCATTTCCTCTTCCTCCTTCCCTTTTGAACAACTTCTTATTTTTCAATATTTATTATACATTTTGGTCCTTTTATACACTTTTGGTTTCCCACACCAGAGAGATAATGCAATATTTACATAAGTGTGATCAATTTATTTCACTTTAAGAGTACAGTCTCGAAATCCATCCACTTAGCTAGAAATGTCTCATGTTTATACTTCTTTATGACTGAGTAGTACTCCATTGTATTAAAAAACACATAATTTTATCCATTCATCAGTTGATGGATATTTGGGTTGTTTCTAAGATTTAGCTATTATTTATTGTGTAGCTGTAAGCATAGGTATGTGCAGATGACTGTGGTATGACTATTTTAATTCTTTTGGGAAGATACCAAAAAGGGGAATAACTGGGTTGAATAGGGTCTCCAGTCCTAGTTTTTTGAGAAATCTCCACACACTTCCACGGTGGTTAAACCAGTCTACACTCCCACCAACAGTGGAAAAGGTCCCTTTTTCCCAACATCCCTCCAGCATTTGTTATAGGTTGATTTCTGGATAATAGCCATTCTTTTTGGAGTGAAATGGAATCTCAGCATTGTTTTAATTCCTGTGTTTCAAATGACCTGTGATGCTGAATGATTTTTCATATATTTATTTGCCATTTCTTCTTCTTCATTTGAGAAGTGTATATTCATCTCAGATGCCCATTTTTGGGTTGGGGTCTTTAAATTTTTGACATCTGATTTTTTTCAGTTCTTTATATGCTCTAAATATTAGTCCTAGGTCTGAGGAACAACAGATTAAAATTGTTTCCTACTCTGTAGGTTGTCTTTTCACCACGTTGGTGGTTTCTTTTGATGTGCAAGAGCTTTTTAATGAGGTTCCAGTTGTTCTTTGTAATAGTACCCATGTGATTAGAACTTTGTTTATGAAACCTTCTTACTTCTATGTCTTCAAGAGTTCTATCTGGTCTCTCTTCCAGTTGATTCAGTGTTTCTGTTTTAATATTTAGATCTTTGATTCATTTTGATTTTAATTTAGCATGTTAGACATGTGTCCAGTATTAGCCTTCAGGATGTGAAAAGTCAGTTTTTCCAGCATCATTTACTAAAGAGGCTGTCTTTCTTCCTGTGAATGTGTTTGCTGCTTTGTCAAAGAAAAGATGGATGACTGTGTTTGGAGTTGTTTCTGCATCTTACATTCTGTCACATTAATCCTCAGGTCTGTATCTCTGCCAGTTCCATGCTGTTTTTATCACAGTTGCTCTGTAGTATACTTTTGATTGTATGTGATAATTATTAATTTGGTACCTTTAACCACAGGGGCAATACCTAAATTATATAACAAAATCTAACATAAACCAGGAACTTGTATACAGTGAATTTTCCTTTAGCAGAGTGATTTTACCCCATGGGGGAAAATTTGAGAGAGATAGGGGGAAAAAAAGAGATATAAATGAAGAGAAGAATAACTGAAATGAGGCTGGAAGACAAAGGTGTTTACCTGAGTTTTGCGAAACAAGAGCAGGGGCAGGAGAGAAAGAAAGAAGGAGTGAATCAAAGAACATTGATGGGAATCAGAATACTAGAGACAATGTTCACTCACATCACAATATAAAGAAGTTACGAAAGTTGAAATATAAACACTAAAAATGTAATAAAAGTAAATCCTAAACCAAAGCAAAGCAAACCAAGACAGGTAAAAGAGAATGAAACAAACAAAAAAAAAAGAAAAGAATAAAATTCCTCCGGTGGCCACAGTTCTGTGGTATTGCCTAAGTCACAGCCCAAAACTGTGCTGGGTAACACTGCCTGGCCTGCAGTAGGATTAGCGCTGGGTGTGGGGCTGATCACGAGCTCTGGATGCGGAGGCCGGGCCAGTGCTCAGCTAGCAGCTGTCCGTGTGCCCCTCAGCAGCCCGCGAATGTTTCCTCATCCTGAGTGTGTCTGCTTCGCTCTTTTGGCTGCTGTGGGTGGTGCCCTCAGACAAAGGTTGCCCAGGGCTGCTCCCAGGCCAGGCCAGTGTACAGCTGGCTGCTCCCCAACCTTGCATAGCCTCCTCTGTTCCCCTCCCACTGGCAGGTCTCTATCCTGTTGTGCTGCTTGTCACAGGGCTAGGGTGGAGATACTGTTGTTGTGGGGAGACAGCCCAAGGCTGCTCTGTCCTCCTTCAATCTACTGTGCAGCAGATTGGGTACTGACCTCCTGGCCAATGCTCTACAGCAGTCCAAAGTGGCTCGAATCCCGGGAAGTGCATCCACTCCCTTCTCCTAAGCCGCTGGTCACAGGGTGGGAAGGATTGTGCTATGACACTCACTGCTTTCACTGCCTTCACATGTCCCTAACCTTGTTGTCATTAGAGGATGGTTCGAAGTTGACCACCAAGTGGCATGCGCACACACACGCACACACACATCAGTGAAGGAGCAGTTTCCTGGTCACTCACGTCCATGTGTGCCAGGGAAATTTGCTACCATGCTGCAGGGTCCTCTATATGGGAGAGAGCAAATGAGGCAAGGGGCCTTGTATCCCAAATCTATCCTGCGTGGCTTGATTTAGCCACACTTTTGAGTCCATCAGTTTTTTGGAAACTTCCAAGGAATGGTGGTTCCTGCTCCACACGTAGGTGGCAGTTCCACCTTCAGCTCTGTTTGCTGGTTCCCCTTTTTATAAAATTCTATGTTTGTGTTTTGTTTGACCTACAAGTCCTTTATTTCACATTCATCTTGGTCTTGGAATGTATGTCTTTCTCTTTCCTCCAATTACCTGTGTTTTTAGCTGATTTTCTCTGAGTCCCTCCAAAACAGCTCCTCCTCTATCTGGCCATGTTGCCTCCTTCCTCTCTAATTTCTGGCTTCTACTGAATAATGTTCATCACACTTTTTATCCCACATAAGATATGGGACCATCACTGTCAGATCACTCTGGACCTTCTCCATTCTAATCATTCCTGTCCCAACAGTCCTTCAAGATTTATGCAGCATACTCTGAGGAAGTTTGACCAGTTATTTATTAAGAGTTTTAATAAAATGATCATAATGGAAGCCAGAGAGACCCAAGGAGCTGAGCTGCACTAAACCAGATTTAGAGACTGTATGAGAGCAGCAAGAGCAATGGCAACATTAAGACAAGTTTGGACATCTAGGCCTGTCTGGATCATAGATTATCCTAGCTTGATCCTTGGCTTTTTAAAAATTTCACCTTAATCCCTACCAAAGAGATCCTAAAGTCAATCAGCAGCCTCATGATAGAATCACTGCATAGCAGCATTGAGTTACCTCAAAGAAGAGAGTGGACTTCACTAAGACCACAATTTGAGGGTAGGCTTAGTTCTCCTTACCTTCTGAAGTCTTTGTTTTCGGAAATCTAATCTCATATCATCAGTATCTATCCTCAGAAATGCAGGGTAGAGATATGGACAGGCTTTACTACCTTGTCTGTGATTGTGCAGTTAATAAATGATGAGAGAAATCATGCAAGCCCAGAAACTTTGATTCTGCTCTTTCCCCACTATATTATATTTTAAAAACCTAGAAAGGACCTAGAAAAATAAACCAATACTAAGAATCACTCATGTTCCCTGAAGAAAATTCATCTAAGGGTCTTGAAATGTCCTTGGATATCTAAGAAAGTATCATGACATGTCCTTTAAACACCTAAGACAGTGAATTGTAGCACACCTTTCCCCCAGGGAAATAGGAACAGCTGTACGGAAATCGTTGTTTTATCCATTCTTAAGAGTTTTGTGTAGCTGAGCTGCATCCTATATGAGCAGAGGGCCTCAGGGACATGAAATATTTGAATTGCTGCAATGACTTATGCTGTCTGAATTATATCCAGTGTTCTGATTCTTCACATAGCTGGGAAAATTTGCCACACATTCATGGTGCTTCGACAGCAGCTAGATTGAAATAATTAAGAGGCAAGTCATATTTTTCTTTCACTCACTGATATACCATGGATTGGGAAGATTCTCAGTCATTAAATAGCAGGATCAAATGGCTGGGGTGCCACTGCTGGTAGAGCTGCCAGTAAGACTAGGGCAGCATCTTGTTTGCATGGCAGGGTAGGGGCGCAGAGACAGCGATCGTCAATAAATGTTTGGTGCCAGCACAGTGTTCCATGCAGAGCTTGAACAGGAAGGAACTTGGAAGGTCTCAACCTCAGTTCTTCATTTAAAGGTGAAGGTAGGCTGAGCACTGAATAGTGTTTTCCCTTGGGTTATAACAGACAGGTTTCAGAACTTCCTGTGTCTGTGAATTTGAAGACTTAAAATTGTCCAAATGTTCACACTACCCTAGGTGATATCCAGATGTAATGCAATTCTTATAAAAGTTCCAAAGGCACTTTCCACAGAAATGGAAAAAGCAACGCTAAAGTTTACATGGAGTTATTAAACACCTCAATTGCAAAAGCAGTTTTGAAAAAGAATAGAAAAATAGAAGCATTGTATTTCCTCATTTCAAATGACATTACAAAGCTATAGCAATCAAAACAGTGTACTTTGGCATCAAAATAGACACAGACTGATGTCACTGAGCTGAAAACCAAGAAATAAACCCATAAATATATGATTAACTAATCTTAACAAAGACACCAAGAATACAGGTTAGAAAAAGTAGTCTCTGTAATAAATGATATTGAGAAAAATTGATGCTCACACTTCAAAAAAGTGAAATATGATTCTTATCTCGCACTAGCTAGAAAGATCAGCTCAGCTATATTAAAAACTTGAACACAAGACCTATAAGTTTAAAACTCCCAGAAGAAAACATAGGAAAAAACGAGTAACAGTGGCTTTGGCAGTGATAGTTTGGATACAACACTGAAAGTAGAGAAAAAATAAGTTGGACAACAACAAACTAAAAAGTGTCTACATAACAGAGGATAAAACCAACAAAATGAAAAGGCAACCTATAGAATGGGGGAAAGATTTGCATACCATATATGTGATTGGTTGTAAATTACCAAAAACTATAAGGAACTTACACAACTTTATAGGAAAAATGAATAATAACCGAATAAAAATGGTCAAAAATCCTGAATTTTTCCAAATATTTTACAAAAAAAGATACATAACAATAGATATGTGAAAGATCACTTATAATAATGGCCTTTTAGGAAGGCTATTATCAGTATAAGAGAAGACAAACCCTCTCAAGGGTGTAAAGAAAAAGAAACCTTGTATAATGTTAGCGGAAATAGAAATTGGTACACCCACAATACAAAGCGGTATACCTCCAAACATTTAAACTAAAACTAAAATTTAAATCAGAAATCTCACTTCTGAGTAAATATCTAAAGGAAATGAGATCAGCACGAAAAGGAACCTGAGTTCCCAAATTCATTGCAGCAATACACTGTTTACAACAGTCGAGATATGGAAAGTTAAGTGGATAAATAAATTGTGGTACATACCATTGGAATACTATTCATCTTTTAAAAAGAAAGTCCTGTCATTTGCAATAACGTGAATGAACTCTGGGATACTGTATGAAGTAAAACAATCCAGATCCAGCAAGACAGTACTGTATGATCTCCGATGCAAAATCTAAACAAATTGAACTGACACAAATGCAAAGTAGAGGAGTGATTACCAGGAGCTGAGAGGTGAGGTAAATGGGGAAAAGTTAAACAAAGGATGTAGACTTCCAGTTACAAGAGGAATCATTTCAGGGGACCTGCTGTATAACATGGTGAATATAGTTAATAACAATGTATTGTATACTTTAAATTTGCTAGGACAGCAGATCTTAAGTATTTGAATCACCAGAAGTGTTATGTTAATTTGCTTAATCGTATCAATCACTTCACAATATATATGCACATCAAACTGTGTGTGTAAACAGAGAAAGACATCCAGAGATGAGGATAATGATAGATGATAGATGGTAGATGGTAGATAGATAGATAGATAGATAGATAGATAGATAGATAGATAGATAGACTGGGGATTTTTTACTTGTAAATTATATCTCAGTAAATCGGAAAAACATTTAAAGTTTTTTTCCCTCGAAGTTTGAGGTCATGCGCAGGCAGGTACCACGTGCACAGTGACGCAGGCAGTGAGCAGCCAGACTGTGCCTTCCAGGCTCTGTGTGTACACAGCTCTCCTGAGTCAGGGGTGCAGATGCTGTGGACCGCTTAACAGAACTGCCTTAGCGCACTTGTTGGCTGTCACACTGCTTTTCCTCATGTGGCCATGTGCACAGACAGGCCAGATACTGAATCATGACTGTGTGAACTAGTCACGACTCCTCCCTTTTATCTTATCAACTATTTGCTCAGGATTCAGCACATAGTCCAGGTCTGGTAATGAGATGTAAGAAGTCACTGAGGAGCTCTGTAAAAGGAACTCTCCGCGTCGCCATTAACACGGACGAACAGTGGACGGAAGTCCTTCTGCTGCTTCCTCTCTACTCTTACTTCCTACTTTTTCAGTTACCCCGCTATAACATGATGCTTAGACTGCAGCAACCACTTTGTGATCATGAGGGGAGACACTGCACACAAACAAAAGATGGTGGAGCCCAAGGATAAAGGGGATCAGAGTCCTTGATGGCATTGTTAAGCTGGTAGTTAAACCTGAGACCTCACATGCATCTCTAGACAGGCTAGGATCCAATAGCAAATCACCTTAAAGTTTCATTCATATAACAGTTTTTAAAATTCACTTACAGTTACATTTACTTTAAAAATAAAACTAAGAAAACTTCTAACAAAGGTAATTGTTTTTCATCAAGAACATGGGCTTTTCCATCTTTTATCCATCTGTGCTAAGTCCCAGATCAGTATCACACAGAGGGCACATTTGGAGTAAATTAATGAAGCTCCATGTGGGTAGAATATGTACAGAGACAAACAAATAGTAGGATGAAGTTTGGGGTTGATGTGCATAAACGCCAAAATGCTGAAGGAAGGGAAATTTGCATTTGTTGACAATCTAATAAAGGCAGTCCTTGACCTGGTGGATTCCCCAAACCAGAGTAGAACTAAGGACAGAATGGTGTGAGCTTTGTAGCCTGGATGCAGACACCATTGGGGAACTGAATGTAACGAATTTGAAAACAGACTGAGAAGCTGGTCCACTCTTTATTCTCACAATGGGCCACAAATTTTAAGTAGAATCGGTCATAAAATATTGCTCTGCAAGAAAAATGTTTTGTTAATGTCAGTTCTCGACAGTTGTGGCCATTACTATTTTAATGATAGATACATAAACTTTAGCACTTTTTATTACTTATTCTTTAATAAACACATTATATAAGTTCATTCAGAGATCTTCCCCTGGTTCTGAGCCCCCAAATTGCACAGACCCAGCCCTAGGCAGCGCTGTTGAGGGAGACCACATGCATGCCCATTTGGAACCATTCTAGCTGTCCCCATGCAGCTGATGTCTTAGTACTCGTACTGCCTACCCATGTACTCAACTGGTGATTCTGAATGAACATAAACAGTGCAGTGATCGAAAAAGATGCAAAACACAAAAATAGGACTGTTTCATTTCTGACACTCTACACAATTTCTTGGTGACTAATTTACATTTTAAATTTCAAACACTGAAACAAAGTAAAGGTATAGAATGTTATGTTCTTGTTCCTTAAGTACTAATTTTAGGTCATAAATGAAATATTATTCTGAGTTTGAATTTCTCTGATGCTGTGTTTTAGATGATCTAATTAGACACCCAGTCATTATTTATAAATCATCAGAAAACCAGTAAAATATCACATTTAAAAATAAATCTTCAAAAGTCAGTGCATAAAACTTATGGAGAAGGCCAATAACCATATGAGAAGATGTAGGGAAATGGACTTTTTGCAAAGATAAAAATTTTATATTTTAAACAAAAGTGACAGGAGAAATGATACAATAATAGAAGTTGATTTTACCTTGCTAAAAATGCAAGCAATAAAGGGTATTCACTTATTCAATAATTTTAATAAGGAAGTATCTGGCCACTTGTTTGAAACATTGTTCAAACAATGTTAAAATGTCTCTTATTTTTAGAGAAGATTGTACAAAATGTAACGGACATTTTTTTGCATGTGAATACTTACAGATGTTTTATTTGTAATCATGCAAAACTTTAAACAACCCATTGACATTCGCATGGAAAATGAAGAAACAAAGGTTAGTGGGTCCACAAAATTGAATTGCTTTCAATAATAAAAATGAATAAACTATTGGCAATCACATTTACATGGGGTAGATAGATGAGTTTTTAGTACACATTATTCATACAAAATAGTGATGTTCAATTGGGGAAATCGGTAATGCAATGAAACATATCTTGATCATTTTCAATACCTCTTCCTTGTTCCCTGCCCCCAATCTCCTACATTTCCAAGATTCTACCTTCCCTTTTCCTATGATCTCTTATTTATTTATTTGTTTGTTTATTTGTTTGTATTTTGGGTTTCTCATGTAAGAGAAAATGTGTGACATTTGATCTTCAGAGTCTGGATTATTTTCCTTAAGACAGTCCTCAGGTCCATTCATACGATTTCATATTTCTTTATAGACAAATATATTCTGCTGAGTGTTACATCCTCAAAAAACTAAAAATACAAATACCATTTGATCCAGCTATACCACTCCTGAGTACGCTACCAAAGGAATTAAAGACAGAGTATTATATGCATATTCATGCTTATGGCAGTATGGTTCACAACGGCTTAACTGTAGAAACAGCCTAGATGCCTGCCAACAAAATGACTGGCTAATAGATATTTTTGATAAATTTTCTGGTGACGGTACTTCAGTAATTTCTTTCAATTTCAGAGACATTTAAAAGCTGCCAGACTTGATCTCAAATGAGCTTAAAACATGGCCAGCAACTGCATAAGAATTTCTGTAATTTGCTTTGAGGTTGAACTTTTATGATTCTGTGAAATGTACCTTTTTTGTTTAATATCTTGTTACTATGTATGTGTCTTCCAATTCTTAAGAAATAAATTTTGAAATTAAAATTAATAAAAATTTTTTATCAAGTTTGAAAAAAATAGATTGCCAAACCTGGCTCTATAACATGAATAGGTAAAGAGGCCAATTTTGATGAAGTTAGTGACAAATGTGCAGAACGTTAAGAAATAAACTACTATTATTATATACATGTTGTTATAAGTTTCTTCTCAAGAAGTACAATAATGTACTTTTTTCAGTTATCTTTTTTTTGCAATGTATATTTTTATTACAGTGATTTTATATATATATATATATATATATATATATATATATATATATATGGAAAATTATGCCATTCGTATTTCTTTCATTGCCATAATTATTACCTATTTATTTCACATTATCACCGAAGTTCATTTTGACACTGAAAAGAGTTTTCATAATAATGTGCCTTCAGCTGTCAGCAGCTCAATTCTGCTAAGAAGAAAATCCAGACTCACCAAAGTCAAATGTTCAAGACTCTTAGGAAGTGTCGTGGGGACAGTCCTTCTTGAGGATTGAGACCATGGCCGTTCTTAGACTCAGCAATCATTCCAGCCCCCAGAGGGATACCATCAACCTTGGGCAGTCAGAGAGACTGCTGCCATCACCTGCATGGATAACCAGAAAACCGATTTGACTAAAAGTCAGCTGCCTTCCCGAGCCTTCACCCAGACTTGCTTCACCCAAACAAAATTTTCCACTAAAAAATAAATATCAACTATGAAACAGTCTATTTATGTAAGCAAAAATATTATCTAATCCCCATTTATTATGATTCATACATATATAATGTATTTGATTATACTTTTTGGTCATGTTACATTTCTAGTAAAGTTTATTAAAAACAGAACTTTTTGAGAGATGCAAAAGGAATCACTGTGAAAATCCACAATAAACCCCATCCACCCAGCCTCATTCCCCTAGTTAACATCATTCTTGAAAATATACACAGGAAAGGCTTTGGGGGCCTTCTGAGTTGTGTTATAGTATATTCTGTTTCCATGGGAATGCATATTAAGGAGATGAAATCATGAAATATTCGAGGAGGTGCTAATAATTCAATGGGGCCTAATAACCCACTGAAAATATCTACATTCACATAGAGCATGGCAAAGGATAATAATGGAAATTTGGGGGAGGGGAGAGAAAAAGCACCAGAGAGAAAACAGACCAAACTGATAATAAGGCTAGAAGATGTACTCTGTAACTATGGTTCACCTGTAATATCTAATGTGACCAATTGCAATTTAATCTGGTTGGGGAGAGTATTTTCCTTTTAAGTCTCCAAGTGTTCCACTTCAATCTCTCTCTCACCTGTAAAATTTCTACCCAATGAGTTTTCCCATCATTTCCTCATCATTTTCATTATATTCTATCTTACAAAAGTTATGTTGGTTACTGTGATCATTAAGTGCCAAGCAATACTCAAAGAACATCTCATCTGTATTTCAGAATATGTTGGTCATGCCGGAGTTACAGTTCTCTATTTGCTGATAAGGATACAGAGATCAGAGAGGTCGGTTAGCTCTCAGGCAGGATATGGGACTCTAACCTCACTTCTGGTGCTCACTTTCATTTGATTCATTCTTTTGATTTATACTTGGCGGCTCATAAATATTTATGAAATATGACAGCATTTTGCAGGTGTTATTTGAAACCCCAGCATAGTTGCAAGATTCCCAACACAGCTAATCAACAAAAGGGACTTGAAGAGCCATCTCAAGGGGCGATTTGGCCAAAACAAGGAAGTTCAGAAAAAGGTACTTCTAATGAGGAAGTGGAAGAGGAAAATTAAATTACCTGAAAATGTCTCCTGTGAAACCCCACAATTCACATGCGAATTGTGTAAAGAGCAAGGCTGTGGCGCCAGGAGAAGTAGTTCACTTCATTAAGGATCGTGATACACAACGGCTGCGATGTGTTGAACAAGCCCAAAATGTGAGCCAGAAGGAGAGTGAAGAAGACACCCCAGCTCTGCCTGGAAGGTGAAAGGCTTTGGTGTGAGTTTGGGTGGAGAATCTGTAATAATAAATGGAACCAAAAGGTATAATAGATCAAGCATGGAAATAGCTCTTCTTGAGAGTGGGATAGAGCCTGGTAGAAATATGCTTGCTTAGTGTCTGTGTGAGGCCCTACATTTGATCCCTGGCACTGCAAAATAATAAATACAATTATGGTTCATGCGTGTGTGTAGGGGGGTTACTGTCTAATCTCTGAAACAGACCAAGACAACTCTAAGTTAGGAGGGCAACTCTGTCCACAAGTCACTCAAAACTTCCGTCACATTCAGCACCCTATGTTCAAGATCACCCCAATCTCCAAAAGGTTGGAAAAAGTAGAGAGACTTGCCTGTGGGAGGTTCAGTGGGCCAGGCCTAGAGGTGGTGTTTCTCACTTCCACTCATACTGCTGGTCTGACACTGGCCTCATGATCAACTCTGACTGTGAAGGGAGGTGGGAAAATGGCTTGCTGGGTGCCCAGGCAGGAAAGAAATCAGGTTAGTGACCAACAGTGTCCCAGGAATGCATGCCACTGCCCCCAGCAGCTTTGGGAACATCAGGCAACAGCTCAGATCTCAGCAAAGAGGACCCTAGTCTCTGGAATGGGAAGTTAAGCCCTTATGGTGGCTTCCTGATCAGCAAAACTATCAGAGAGGTAAGAGATGTGCACTGAGAACCAGAAAAAGAATCTTGTAACCTGGAGGGAGCAGAGAAGTCCTTGGAGTGCTTACCAGGAAAAGGGTGAAATTGCAATTGGTGAAGTAAGAGCCACAAATGCCTAAAATTAATAAGCATGCTGTAAAAAATATTCAAACAGTAAAGCAAGGAAAGAAAAAAATGAATATTACTAGTTAGCATTCCTCCAGGAGGTTAGCGCTATCACCATTCTGATGGGAGATTGCCAGGCCGCTTTCTCTTCCCCAGCCTTCCTTTCTCTCCATCTTTCTTCCTAAGTACGATCTATATTTTTCTAGTCTTATTCCTGCAGTGACCAGACCTCACATAGATGATTGAATCAGTACGTCATGAATGGAATTTCAATGTTTCTTTTTTCTTTTTATTCCTTTTTTTTCTTTCTTTCTTTCTTTTTTTACTATAAGTAAAGTTACAATAAATAGTTCTGTATCTTGGGTCATTCAATTATTTGGAAAAATTCCAAAACCAAACAGTTGATGCATCTTATGTCAATCATATCAGAGCAAGCATATATAGAAATTTGAAATATATTGTCAAATTTCTCTCAAGAAAACGATACCCATTTATCTTAACATATATGAATGCTCTATCCCAATAGCTGTCAAAGCTACATATCTACATTTCAATATTTGTACAAAAAGGCAAAAAATGAACTTATTTTAATTTATGCTTCTTGAAATGTTAAGTGTAGTACAGCATCTACTCAAAGCTCTCTGGCCGTCTTGAACTTACTGTACAGAACTTGAAGCTCAGTGCCTTCTCCTTGCTCCTTGTGACATTTATTTTATATTAATAGATATTTGGGGTGAACAGTAAATAATTTAATTAAAAATTATTGAGATTACATTAAACAGATAGGTTTGTCCAGAGAATAAGAATGTTATCAGAGTATCTGTATAAGAATAAAGTGAGACTCTTCCTTTGTTTTCTTTTCCTTACAGTCTGAAATGGAGTTTAGATTTCTTTCATGTGAGGCCTAAATCTTTACTTTTTCAGCTTGTCTAAATATTGTATGTATTAATCACTAACCTGTATTTTTGTATCAAAATATTCCTTAGTGTGTTTTCTAGCTTACCCTTTGCTAGATGAGAACTTTTGAGTGTTGTGTATGCACCTTCTAATTAACTGTCTTATTACTTTGTCTTTTGTTATATCAGAGAGCTTTTAGTTGGTGTCTTGAGTTTTTATGAAATTGGAAGTTTGAGTTTTTCTGTAATTGTATCTTTTGTTTTATTTACTTAGCTACTGCATGGCTAGATTTTCCAAAGCAAAGTGAAATAATAACAGCAATAAAATGCACGCTTGATTGGTGTCTGCCTTTAATGGGCCATGATGTTGTATGCAAATATAAGTTCATACAGCACGAGTGTATGAAAGTACACACATAGACATTTGTGATGTGTGAGAAGTAGCATCTTTATTCTGGTCCTGCTAGAGGAACAATTAATAGGAGTCATTAAACACATTTTAAATATCTATCATGTTATTTACAAGAAGTAATTACTGGAGCTGGGCTTGCATTTGATAGAGAGTTCCCAAGCAAAAACAGGAGAATAATTGATTATATTGTGTTCCTTGTCTGTCACAGAGAATCACATGAGATTTGTGACACAACTCCAGCAGTCTCAAATTTAGCTACATTATAGAAACAGCTTCAGAGTACTCTTTAAAAATAAATAAAGATATACAAAATGTTTAAGGAGAGCTAAAGTGATCACCGTGAAATTGGACAAACATTTAGTATTTATGTGGAAAAGCTCAAGCCTCATTAGAGATTTCTAAAGTGAAGCCAAAATAATGATTCCCAAACGCATGTAAGAACTCATGCATGTTCCTTGATATCTCACAAAGAAAGTCAACCATTGTGCTTTGAAACCAACCATTTTCATTCATGAGATTCTTCATAGGAATGAAGGAGTGGATCTGTCATGTCTCATCTTTCTCTTCTGTTAGGCCAGGATGAGAATCCTTAGAAGCAGACATGGCCAACTCCTTGGAAATAGGCTAGCCAAAAAATTCAGAGAAGAGGAGATGGCAGTTCTAATCCAGGCTGGCTTACCTAGAAGCACCAGATTTCCCACTGGGGAGGAGGAACAGTGTTGTATTTTCTCTAAAAAGCCTTTATCTGCAACCTTTTCCACCTCCATTCTCAGAAAAATCTAACTCTTCCCCCTAACCCTCTATCATTCAGTCTCTCATTGGCATTTTCTATTCTAGTCATGCACTGGGACAGAGCATTGAAGGCAAAATTCATGTGTTTGGTATCATTCCCACATTCTATAGTGCTCAGGCAAAGAGCCTGTGCTCATTAGATTCTGCAGAAAATATTCACTCAGTGAATGAATAAATGAATGACAAGCATGAGTTTACCTTAGATCCTTTAACAGTATTGCTATTGATAATAGAAAAATGGTAAATTTTATGAAGTTTCTAGTCTGTGCCAGGACTTCAATATGTTTTATCCCTTTAATCCTTATAATGGCCCTGGCAGGTAGATATGATTATCCCCACTTAAGAGATGAAGAAACAAGGCACAAAGATGTCACCTGACTTGTCAAAACTCACATGAAAGAAACTGGGAAGCTCTTCTGACATCAAAGACCGAGCCGTTTCCCACGTGCTAAATTGTCAGGTGTGGATAGGAATTTCACTCCTTATCACATGATTTGTTTGGTGTTCCTAGTCTGCAAGATTACTTTGAAGCATTTTAGGAGGAAAAAAATACATTCACATGTGGGTGGGATTTCCAGTGTGTTTTGAAATTTGAGAAAATGTATTGCCAAGCACTAAACAAACGTTGAATCTGTTTTATGAGTAAGTGGATTAAGCTGGATTTCAGCGGCATGCCCGTATCATACACAGCAGGCACGTGTTCGTGCCTCGCTCCTAAGATCCACAGCAGTTGGTGTGGATCACAGACACTGCCAACTGGCTGCGTTGTTTGCAAGGAATGCTACACGTAGGCTTGTATCTCAGTCTGGTGCTCAGCCAAGGAAATTTGTGAAAAAGTTTTGACAGCCCAAACAGTTCTCTTGAAGACAGAGTAGTTTCCTAAAACGTATCTTTCATTTTCATTTAAGTATACGGTTTTCGAAGATGGGAACACCATCTTTTTAGTCTATATTAAGCATAAATTGCCAAGTAATGCAGGCTGAATAATTGTTACATGAGCTGAATTTATCACTATGGCATTTAAACCCATTTATTCTGGTACACTGGTAAGTCCTACCAAATCTGGGTTTGTATAAGCAATTCTAAAATCCTTGGACGCAAACTTTAAAGTGAAAGCTGTGAGCAAAAACAAAGAAAAACAAATAGAAAAAGACTGGACACCAGCATAGAAGGCCATGTGGATTATGCCTGGAGTGGGCGGATGGGAGAAAGTGCTAAAATAAAGACTTAAGACCAAAAAAAAGTTTAACTTTAAACCTTAGTAACACTTGAATGATGGAAAAATGCTTTCAAGTTGTGTTTAAACTTGATCAATTCTTGGGAGCTTCTTGTTGAGAAAGAGCATATGCAGATTCAGTGAGAAAGAGTGTCACGAGCCGCTATTAATGTCTCCTAGTCATAGTCATACGATGTTGCAGTTGGAATTTATTTTGTTCGTGTCTCCAGTACCCCATCCCTAACCCTACACTGTTCTCACTCTACACTGACAACCATCACCACCACTGAGTTAATCTCAAAGTCTTATGTGAATGCTATTAAGAAGTTAGAAATTTAATCCAACAATCATGTTACGGTGTTGAGATGTGAACCCTGTGGGAAGTCATTAGAATTAGATAAGGTCATTCAGGTGAATCCTCATGCTGGATCTTAGAAACTTTAGAAGAAAAAAGACCACGTACAAACACCCACACTCACTGCCTCTTGCCACGTGACACTATGTGTGGCCTCAGTACTCTCCCAGTCAGAAGGCCATCACTAGACATGGTCCCTGGATGCCACCTCCAGAACTGTGAGCAAAATAAACCTCTTTTCTTTACGAAGCGACCGTGCTTCAGGTTCATTTCAATGGCAACAAACATGCCAAACATAGTCACATGATCATAGTGTTGGTGTTTGGTCATGTACATATTTGATAACATAGCTTGAAAAACAAAAAAGAGAAAGAAAGGTTGTAACTTTAAGAAACACTTTGCTCTGTTGGAGTCATTTATCCTCTATGTACTTAGTAAAGAAATCATTAGTTTTTCTAGCTGAAAAATATAATAATTGAATAATTGAGTTGTTAAAGATGACATTTATTTTAAATCAATACATCAACCTAGACATAGTGACACACTCCTGCAAGCCAGAATGGGAGGATCACATGTTTTAGCACAGCCTGAGAAATGTCGTGACTCAGAAAGACTCTGTCTCAAAACAAAAAATACAAAATGGCTTGCATGTAGCAATGCAAAGGCCCTGACTTCAATTCCTGGTAGTGAAAAAAAAAAAATCAAGATTCCCTAAGATTGTATAGAGATCAGAAGAAAACAGATGAAAAACTTAATCTTTTTAAATTATTCAAATACTATGATTTATAGTAAGACAATTTTTGTGCTACCTCCTCCTCTTTCCCAATGCAAACTCATACATTTGTGTTTGCACACATGTATACACATGCACACACGCCCAGAGGCAGAAGTGGATCTACCTAACTGAAGTCAATGGGAATAGATTTCACATAATGGTGGCAAAAACACACATCTGGAGCAGGCTGAGTTCATTTATATGGGCCCACTGAGCAGGGACTGCAAATTTAACATTGCAGCTCATGGAATAAAGAAAGCTGTTAATAGTTTATTTGGCTGGTTAGCAGAAGTGTGGGTCAAAGGATGGCCTGCTGTGAATAAGTTTGAGGTGTCTGACATTCTGTGGTTCACCATGGACGAGGGAATCCCGAGGCTTAGAAAAATGGGCATGCTGGGGTGGATTTGTCAAGTCAAACATAATCTGCCAAACTAGGATGATACTAAATATGCCCCTTCACTAACATCTTGTGAAATGGTGTCCCTAAAGAGCCCAGTGCCCAGTGCACCAGTGTCCCTAAAGAGCCCCATTATGGCTCTTTTCTATATGCCAGATCTTACACTGGTGGCACTTAATTGCCAAAGGCAAGGTGCGTGCACTTACAATAAGGGACAGCAGAAGCAGAACCGTGACGAGAAGGGTTGACTCGCGTGGATCTATGGTGTTGGCTGATAAGTTATGGTGTTCCCAAAAGTGACATAGACAAGAAGTCTACGGAATTTTGACTAGATTAATATAGACAAGAATAATTAAGGGCAAATAAAGAGAAATCTACTTCAAAGCGTGGTAACAAGGAACCATGACGCCTCAATCAGTTTCCATTTGAACCAGTTTATAGAGACAGAACCCCTTGAATGAAGGGGAGGCCAGGTTGCTTTGGGGAAGGACCCTCATGCACCACCAGTGTTTATATGGTAAGTCTCTCTCCCATCCTTCCCCAAAGGATGGGAAGCCTTTTAATAGAGTAACTAAGAGAAAGAGAAGTGATCAGATATTTCAGGATTACTGTATACTGATCCTGAACTAACACTGATCCCAGAGGGGCCAGAACATCACTGTGGCCCTCCAGTAAGAGTAGGGGCCTACAGAGGTCAGCTGATTAACAGTGTTGTAGCAAACATCCAACTCACAGTGGGTCCAACGGATTGTTGAATCCATCCTTAGTCATTTCCCGTTTCAGAATGTGTAATCGGGATAGCCGTACTTAGTACTCAGCAGAACCCTCGCATTGGTTCCTTAGCCTGTAGTGTGAAGGCCACTATGGTTGGAAGGGGAAAATGGAAGCCATTAGGGCTGTCTTTGCCTAACAAAATGAGGAACCAAAAATAATATCACATACCTGGATAGATGTAACATTCTCTAGGACTGGAAAGATGCAGGGGTGGTGATTCCCACTAAGCCTCCATTTAATTCTCCCATTTGGCCATCCAAAAGACAGATGGATCTTGGAGAATGATGGTGGATTACCATAAATTGAATCAAGTGGTGACTCTGATTGCAACTGCTGTACCAGATGTGGTGTCCTTGCTTGAGTAGATTAACACATCTCCTGGTACTTGGTATGCAGCTATTGATTTGGTAAATGCCTTCTTATCCATACTTATCCATAAAGTCCATCAGAAGCAATTTGCCTTTAGCTGACAAGGCCAGCAATACACCTTTCCTCTCCTATCTCAGGGTTATATTAACTTTCTACCCCTGTGTCATAGTTTAGTTTTCAGAGACCTGTCCTTCCCACAAGATATTACACTGGTCCACTATATTGATGATATTATGATGATTGGGCCAGGTGAGCAGGAAGTAGAAACCACCTGGATTTGTTAGTAAAACACTTGAGGATAGGAAGATGGGTGATAAATCCAACTAATATTCAATACCCTTCTGTGGGGAGCAGCTGACCTGGAGGTCAATAAATTCCTAGGGACTAGAGCGAGACCAGTCCAGCAGGAGTCTGGCCTTGGGGTTCCTTCCTGTTAATTACAGCACAAATAGCCTGGGAATGCTCTTAGAAAAATGCTGAGACCTTGCTCTTTTAGCCCTGTCATGACTTTTCCTCGCTTTTTACTGTGTGTAAATAAAGATTCAGACTGTGCTGGGTTGCAGCTGCCTCTCCATCATAAAAGTCAGGTCCCACCCAATCCATTTTCCTTTTAATATGTGTCTAGTTGTTTCTTAATCTCCTGTCACTCCATCTCAAGATCCTGCTGGCCACATGGGTTGTGGTACCCTTAGATCTCAGTGAAATTTCTAGGAATTCAGTGGTGTGGGGCTTGCAGAGATACATACTCCTTTTAAGGTAAAAGATAACTAATGTTGCATCTGGCTTCTCCCACAATCTAAAGAGAGACACAACACCTAGTGACCCTATTTGGATTTTGGAGGCAACATATGTCTCATTTAGGTGTTTTACTCCAGCTCCTTTATATTGTGACTCAGAAAATTGCTAGTTTTGATTGGGGCCCAGAGCAAGAAAAGGCTTTGCAATATGTCCAGGCTGCTGTGCAGGCTGCTCTGCCACCAGGATCACAGGTTCCAGAATGGTGCTTGAGGTGTCAGTGATGGGTAGAGCTGATGGGTACAGTCTCTGGCAGGCTCTCATAGGTAACTTGTGGCAGCAGCTTCTAGGATTTTGAGTAAGGCTATACTGTCATCCGAAGATAACTACTCCCTATTTGAAAAACAGTTCTTGGTCTGCTATTAGAAACTGAATGCTTGATCATCAGATACTAGATTACCATGTGACCTGAATTACCTATCACGAGCCTGGTATTATCTGATCCACTGAGTCATAAGTTTGGATGCACACAGCAACAGTTGATCATTAAATGGAAATGATACATATGTCACTGTGTTACAGCAGGACTGAAGGGTATAGGTAAGTTAAATGCCTTAGGCTCCTACTTCTGTTACATTGTCTTCTGTTTCCCAGCATGTACTTATGGTCTCATGGGGTGATCAGCTATTAAAGGAAGAGAAGGTGAAGATCTGCTTTATGGATGGTTCTATGTGCTATGCAGATACCACCCATAAGTGGACACCTGCAGCATTATATCTCCTTCCCGGGGAATCCATGAAGGACAATGGTAAAAGAAAATTGTCACAGTGGGCAGGACTTTGGCCAGTGCACATGGTGGTACACTTTACCTGGGAGGAGAAATGGCCAGATATGCAACGGTATAGTGATTCATGGACTTAGCAGGATGGTTAGACAGGAACACAACAGGAAAATTGGTGACAAAGATATTTGGGAAAGAAGTATGTGGACAGACCTCTCCCTCTGGGTAAAGAATGTAAATAAAAAAGTATCCCGATATTCACCACAAAGTGACCTTAGGGGACAAGACGACCCATTCTGTAGATAGTGGCCAACATCTTTCTTCAGCCATCCTCGTCATTGCTCAATGGGCCATGGAGCAGAGTGGTCATGGTGGCAGGAATGGAGGTTACGCATAGGATCAGCAACATGGACTCCCACTCACCAATGCGGATCTAGCTGATCTAGCTATTGCTTGAATGCCCAATATGCCAATAGCAGAAACCTAGACTGAGCCCACGATATGGTACCGATCCTCCGGCTGATTAGCTAAGACTTCCCCCCACCCCACCCGGTCATTTTGGTCTCCTCATACCTCTGAGGGAACAAGGTAAAGAGAGACTTACAATGTTGACATGAGTGATCAAGCCAGACTACCAAAGGGAAACAGGACTTTGCTCCACACCGAAGGAAAGGAGCGTGTGCTTGTCATAGAGCAGATCCCTTGGGGCCTTTCCTGGTATTAGCACGTCTTGCTGTAAAAGCTAATGTGAAACTCCGGCAACTCAGTCCAGGCACCATGACAGATGGTTCAGAACCTTCAGGAATGAGGGCATGGGCCACCTTCACTGAGAGAAAAAGCTAATCACAATTGTCGCTTAAAGTATGCTTTAAAGTATATTTGTGCTTGCTCACCATGGACTTTTAAAGTTTCATCTGTTACTCAAGTTGTCACAAACAGAAAAAAAAGATGTTCCCATCATCCTTTATGTTATTAGGCTTGTTAGTAGGTTTCTGGTCCTATTAAGAAGCAGAGAAAACAAAAAAAAAAAACAAAAAAGCACCCTAATCTTAGTCAACGGTGATATTCAATATATTCCTTGATTAATTTTAGTTTTACATTGAGATGTCTTTTGTAAGGTTCTTCGAGTCTGTTTCTGAAAATAGGATATAAATAAACATAAAGGACCACTGCCTACACTTTCTAATTCCAATTCCAGAGCTCTCTTTACCACGCAATAGCTAACAGATAGATTATCTTGACTAATACTGAAAAGAAATGTGAAAATACTATTAACCATGTCAGACAGAGCAATGTATTGCAGCTGCACAGACTTTTTTGTTTTGGGAGAAAGTCGATGGCTTTCTTTCGTTGCACATCCCAGAGCACCGTGTCTCATGGAGCTTCAGCACTGGGCAGCACAGATCCAAAGGCATCACTCTCTGGTGCTTCCCAGCCCAGGCTTGCTGGAAAGACTACTGCACATGGTCCCAAGCCACAAAGCAAATGTTGGCCTTGTATCCAATCTATCAACTATTCTATAACTATTCTCTGGAAACTTTGATCCTGATAATGGCTTTATGTAGGCAACTCACTGGTTTTACTTGACTTTAGTAAAATAGCAAGGCTGGAAGTGTGATAAATAGTCTTACTTGCTGCTCTTCATATAATCCCTGTGATCACCACTTGCCTTTTGGTTGACTTGGGCTCTGCTGGGATGACTTTCCACTTGTGTCCATCTTCTTTGAGGGCCAATTCAGTTGTCCCTCGTACCTTCCATGCCTGCTGGACGTAATCCTTCATCTCTGCTGAAAGTGATGCTTCTCTTTGGAACTTCAGAATAATTCACTCTGTTCTCTCCTAACTTTTTTATACTCTAAAATGCTTTTTAGCTGAAGGTAACTTTCCTAAATGATTATAAATTCCTTCAAAGAAATATTTTTACCTGATTCATGAAGTGCCAAGAACCTAAAAATCTCGATAAACTATTTATTTGATCTATGACTGAATGTGAAGATAGAATTCTGAGCTATGTTATTGGGTATATGCATTATTATACCATGCACTGCTAATACAAGTGAGAGTTGGATTTTAGAATTTGTAAATGAGAATGATTCCATTCTCTTTTAAACACACAGTACCCTCCACTTGCCTAACTTTGCAGTAGCATCCGTTCCTAATCTGGTAAATCATTCTTAGCATGATTCTCTATCCAAAAATGTTATAACTGTGTACCTATTAAAATATTTACTTGGAAAATTGCTTAAAAGTAGACTTAAGGACTATGAATGATGGTTAAATAAAACAACACTTAGCGATGTGAACACTCTCACTCTAGCTTGTGTTAGTTCCCCAGGGGTGCCATAACAAAGAAACAGAAATGGATGGCTTAGAACAACGCACACCTATTCTCTTAAAGTTCCAGAGGTTGTAAGTCTAAAATCAAGGTGTTGGCAGAACATGCTTCCTTCTAAGCTTGTAGGAATGAATCCTCCTGAGTGCTCTTTAGCTTCTGATAGACCCCAGCATTCTTTGGCTTGTGACCAAGCCCTTTTCTGCCTCTGCCTCTACATGGCTGTCTTCTCTTACTCTGCATGCTCAGATTTTTCTTAGGTCTAAAAATACTATTCATTGGATTAGGGCCCATTCTAACCTAATATGACTTCATTTTAACTTGATTGTATCTGTAGACTTTGTTTCTAAAAGGGACTGTATCTTTCTTTAGTGCATAATTCAACCCACATCAGAAATCATCTTTAAAATTACTATCAAATTGAAATTTTAAAATAGAGGTAGATGTTTAAGGTTTCAAGGATAAGACATGCATAGATTATTTCATCTATGGGGTTAAAATAAAGACACATAACAATATTGAATAGCAAAGGAAGATTTTCTAAGAATTTGTATAACTGGGTTCCAAGGATTTAATACTGTGGTGAGTAGTCAACTTCACAGAGATTGAATGCAAAACATCAACACTGGAAAAAGAACAAATCAAGTTTAGATGGTCTACAGGATTGCTGTTCACCCAACACTTATGTTCCCACAATGAGAAAATGTATCAATTTGTCTTCCATTCCACTACTCAGTATAGAGCAGTGGTGCTGAGTAGCATTGTCTTCAAGTCCTCTGAACAGTAGCAATCGGCTTCCTATATAACTAGTATCAAACTGTAGCCACTGCTTAAATATCTACCTCTAATTTTCTATTTTCTGTGTCTCTTTATCTAACTTCTATAGCCATTCTCTAATTAAGGGACAATAATAAAATTGCCCAAAAGTAATTTTTCTCCTTTGGTTTTGTGAACAATGTGATACACGATAACATAAAATTATTCTTAGATTCTTTTCAGAACATCGTGTGTATTCCCTTAATATTTTGTCGAATTTATTTTACTAAGTATTTCAAATAAAAATGTGGAAAGTCCATTGGAAAGAGACAGGCCTGAATTTTTAGGTGTCTGCTGTTTTTTGTCAGGCTTTCAATATTATAATTATGCTGTTTTGTAAGACTGAGTTTTATATTTTTCTAGGGTTTGGAATATGTCCTATGGAATATGTTTATTTAGAGTTTGAAAATTTTTCAGCAAATAACAAGTTGCTGGGTCAGTGTAAGAGGATGTTTACTTTTGAAGAACTGCTAAACTGCCTTCTAAAGTAGCATTTTGCATTCTACTAGTCATGGATGAGAATTCCAGTTCCCCCACATTCTTTTGGTGTCAACAGTGTCCTGGACTGGGGCCTCTGTAGTAGGCATGTGGTGGTATTTCGTTGCTTTAATTTGCTTTTCCCCAGTGACACATAATGTAGAACATCTTCTCACATTATCATTTGCCGTCTGTTTATCTTCTTTGGTGAGATGTTTTCTTAGGTCTTTGGCCCACTTTTTAATTGAGTCGTTTGTTTTTCTTATTGTTGGGTTTTAAGAATTTTTATGTATAACCACCTGATAACAATCTCTTATCAGATGTAACTTTTGTAAACATTTTCTCCCAGTTTGTTGCATCTATTTTTATTCTCTTGCTAGTATATTTCACAGAGAATGAATTTTTAATTTTAATGAAGTCCTGTTTATTGATTGTTTTATTCATTGGCTGTGCCTTTGCTGTTGTAGCTAAATAGTCAAACCATATTCAAAGCTATCCAGATTTTAGCCTTTGTTATCTGTTAGAAGTTTTATAGTTTCAAGCTTAATAATTAGCTCCATTATCAATTTGCGGTCAAGTTTTATGTCTAGATTCATTCATTTCTCCCAATGTAGATGCCCAGTTGTTCCAACACCACTTGTTGAAAAGCGATATGTTTTCTCTATTGAATTGGCATGGTATCATTTTCCCCTCACTGGACAAATACTCGACACCCACAACTTAAAGAAGAAGTTTAATTTGGCTCACAATTTTGTGAGGATTCAGTCTATAGTTGACTGACGCAAGGCAGAAAGGGCGTGCTAGAAGAGTCTAGGGCAGAAAAGCTGCTCTTCTCATGGTAGCCAGGAAACAGAGGGTGAAGAAGAATCTGGAGGAAGACACATCCTTCCAGGTCATGCTCTGGTAACTGTCTGGCTTCCTACCAGACTCGACCTCCTAACATTTAGTACTGGTCCCTTCAGTAGATGAACCACTGATGAATATAGCAGCCCAATCATCTCCTAAAAACCCAGCTTCTAGGCATTTTGGGAGACATTCTATATCTAAACCACACAATTGCTTTTGCTCCTTCATCAAAAATTAGTTGATTATATTTATGTGGATCTATTTCTTGTCTCTCCATTCTGTTCCATGGATCTATTTGTCTATTTTTACATTAGTACCATGTTGTCTTGATTGCTGTGGTTTTATAGTAAGACAGAGTCAGGTAGTATCATTTCTACAACTTTGTTCTACTATTTTAGTACTGTGTTAGCTATTAGAGGTCCCTTTTTTCTCCATATTAATTTTAGAATCAGTTTGTCAAGCATCACTAAATTGTTGGGATTTTGATTTATAGTCCAGATCAAGTTGGGAAAAACTGTTAATTTTAATAACCTATCTTTGTATAAGTTGATATGGAATATCTCTCCATTTATTTACCCCCAAAACATAAAAATATGTATACACACAGACACATGTGCGCACACACACACACACCCTGCACATAGTTCATAGTAACTTTACTAACAATTGTGCAAAGCTGAAAATAACCAAGATGTCATCAGTAGTCAAGCTCTTTTACACTTGGAGAATGGAATATTATTCAATATTTAAAAGAAGATGAGTTCTTAATCCATCAAAAGGCATAGAGGCAACTTCAGTGTATGCTTCTCAGTGAGAAAACAATCTCAAAAGGTCTACAAACTGTATGATTTCAACTATGTGACATTTGGGGAAAGAGAAAATTATTAGGAGACAATAGAAAGATCAGTGATTGACAGGGTTTGGAGGGGAAAAGAGAGATGAATAGAGCACAGAAGATTTTTAGGTGAGTAAAATAATTTATATTTTGCTATCATAGTGAATAGACTTTATTATAAATTCATCCAAACCCACAGAACATGTAACAGCAAGAATGAACCCATATAAATGATGAGTTTGAGGTAATCATGATAGATCTATATAGGTTCACCAATTTGTACCCTTGCTGTGAAAGTATTGATCATAGGGGAAACTATGACTGTGTAGTGGCATAAGGTACATGAGAAACATCTATCTTCTATTCAATTTTGTTGCAAATCTAAACTTACTCTTAAAAAATAAAGTATATTTTTAAAAGTTCCATCAACCTTTTGCTCATATTATTTATAGTTTTAATTCATTTATAAAAATGTTCAGACTGAAAGTTTTTGCGTTTAATAATTTGACAATTTCCACCTGTTTTTTTTAATTATTGATCTGCATTTCCACCTTTGCTTGAGTCTGTTTTTTCTAATCATTCTACTTGTTCTTTTATCTTTTATTGCAATCCTCATTTACTTTCAATTGCATTTTATTACTATATTTTGTTCAACTTTTGATTTTTTTATGCTCTGTTATTTGATTTGGATGTATTTCCTTTAATTAAGATATTTTTGAATTAGGGAGTGAAATCCCTTCTGGCCATCTTTGTTGCTCATGTGAAGATTTGGACTCTTTATGTTTAAGCTTGGAAAACATTTTAGTTTTTACTTTGTCTTTTAAAAAGAGTTTGTGTGTTGAATGCTCATATATATGAATTCTGTTTTCCCTAATTACTTTATCCCTAGTAATGGGTAAGTTAGAGAAGGGATAATTTACCTTGCATCTTGGCAACTGAATAGATATGGTCAACCTTAATCTGAGAATTCAGTGTGTTGCTGTTTGCTTACTTGTTTTACCACTAATACCAAAAGCCTGCAAGTATAACTGATGAGCCTAAAGTTCTATGAATTAGTACAACTAATACCAAAACTTATTCTCCTAATGTCAAAACAGTGCTTTTTTCCCTGCCTGAACTTATGCTAATTTTTGCCTACTCCACATGGATGACTCTTCTTTCCTCAACAATCTACACTCCAAATATTGAGTTCCTCTCATTTTCTTATCATATCTACATTTTCCCCAGTCTTAGAAGCCACTGAAGGCTGCACACCCACAAAACAACTTAGAAATAAGGTCTTACTTGGAGCTGGAATCCAGTGAATTAGTAATACAGTCATCATATTTTGAAATCCCTTGTATTTCAACATAATACTAGAATAGAGAAGGCATGGCTGTGACATTAAGAGACTCACCCTTTATTCAAGGAGGTGGATGCATGACTAAGTAACCATAATACATGGCAGATTCTAATAAGCATCACAATTTGAAAACCATCTTTGACGAAATAAATACAGCACTCAATGAAGTTTGTGTGGAATAGTCACATAAGTGGTATAATTTAAAAACTATCTCTAACATAATAAATACAGTACACAGTGAAATTTACTCATAACTCCCTGTCATCATTTCTCTTTGAAGAAAATGAGTGTTTCAAAGTGTTCTTAATAGAGATTAATTTACTCATCCGCCTCTTGATGGAGTTGGTATTTCCATCATAAAAGAACATGTTCTTCCATACAAAAGCACACAGATGGACACATACTCATAAATTAAAAGATCAGGTTTTTTGCATTATCCATAATCAAGGCAGTTCAATTGCAGGATGAAGGAGAGAAAGAAGAGAAGAGGGGAGGAAACATTTTTTTAAAAAAATATAAAAAATGAAAGAAAATGACTCATGAAGGAAAGAGCAGAATTCATCTCACCCATTCCAATCTGTGTGAGGTCTGAGCAGAAACTTTTGAGTTTGATTTTCTTCTTGTGTAACAGTGTCATCATGTCACCTTTCATAAGGCTTTGTGGATGTAAATTAAATAAGGCAGCAGCTGAAAGTTCACAGCACGTGGCAAACCCTCAGTAATGGATGTCACTGATTATGCCACAGTAACTGGGCACCTTCTCTGTGGGAGCTGCCTGGGTCCCACTTGGTGTCTCTATAGCTGTTTATATTAGTTCACCAATATGAAAATCTGGGCATCATAGCCATATAAACATAAAAAAATGATTCATGGGTGCATTTTTACTTTTGACAGACTCTTGATGACATTGACACCTTCCTTTTTGTTGTACCTCCAGACACTCAAGTTTTGTGAAATTATCTCACACTTCTCTGCTCACAAATTAAATTCCAGTAAAACTAGTAGTTGCAGTAAATCAACGCACTAAATCTTATACTTCAAAGATGACTCCATAAATCACACAGAAAGTTAGTTTTTCTCCTCAAAAAATGTTCATATAGAAGAGAGATTATTTCAAAGTAAACTATGGTTAAAGTAGGTCTTAAGTCACTTTTTGAAAAGCTATCCATAGCATAATAAGCACAAAAATCTGGAGAAGAGCCAGCTTTGTGCTTAGCAATGTCTTTAAAAAGTTGCTGCTTCTGAAAAGTGCTTCACTGACAATGTTTCCCAAAACCACAGCATCCTTCTGTGAAGTGACAGCCTCATTGTGTGGCTCTTCTGTTGTACTTGTTGCAGAAGATGATTACAATTCTTCTTCCTTTTCTCCTCAAACATATTTTCCCATGTGTTCTCTCTTGCTTCAATGCTAAGAATTTTATGAGAAAGTTGAACAAATGTTGCAGGTCATTATAATTTTAATAAATAATATGTTTTCATTTTAGAATAATATTTGAGCTGAGCCTTGTGCTCATAATCTTATTTATTCATTTGGATCTGAGGTGAGCTAAGCATCTTACACATATCTTTTCCTTTAATCTGCACAGCAACTTCATGTAGGGTAGGTATTATTTTTATCATAGTATTATATGAAAAGATCTCAACCTAGAGAATTGAAGTAACCTAAATAATTTCTTAAAACAAAGCAGCCAACACTCAAACCCAAGGGGTCAGATGGCAGAAAACATGCTTCTCATCTCTGCTTTATATTGTCTTCTGGAATCTACAATATATGGTGGGGGAAAGCAATTTCAAAATAGCATTATTAGGTGGGTCCCTAGTGCAATGCACACTTCCTTGTTATGTATGTACAGATATGTAATATGGTGTAAAGCATATATCATACATGTTTTTCTTTTTTAATTTGTTTTTTGAAATTTTTATTAATTCATGTTTGCAGTACATAATGATTACATGAATTAAGGAGGAAGTAGTCCTTGTAAACACCACATCTTAATTGTTTTTACTTTTCTTTCCCTCTCAACCCTCCTCCCTCCCCATCTGAGAAAGATCTAGCCCCTTCTTTCCCAATACGTATCTTGTGTTTTGCTCTTTACACTATTTTTACTTTTATATCCATGTCAGAGAAACCGTGTGACATTCAAGCTTCTGTGTCTGATTTATTTCACTTAATATGATGGTCTCATGGATACATTTTGCTAGAGATAACTCAAATTTGTCCTTTCTTGTGGCAGAGTAATGCCCCATTGTGTTTAAATATTACATTTTCTGTATGTGTTGATGAACATAAAGGCCACTGCCACAATTTAGCTGTTATGACTTGTACTGCTACTAACATGGGTGTACATGTTATGGTTTTCTATAATACAAAACTCAAATTCAATGGAGGTTATTACATAGGGCCACATACCAGGCACCTCCTCTACGTGACACATTTCACACACGTTATCACATTTACTTCTCAAAATAGCCCATTAAGATAGATAGTATTATCTCCTCCATCTCACCAATGAGGAGCACAAAAAGGAAAAAAACATTGATAAAAAAACCAAAGCCATAAAACTAGCACCAAACAAGTAATTAACATAATATATCATATAACACATTACTTATATGTGTACATGTAACTACTTGTATTTATATTCATATATGCATATATATACTCATATATGTATATGCATGTTTTTAACTTAAAAAGAACTTTTCAACTGACACGCTTTAGATATGTTTTCTCACTGCAAAATGAACTTTAAAAATTGAGCCTCTATATGTGATTTTCATTGGCTAGGATAGGCTTCCCTGTGTCCTTGGGAAACAGGTACTGCACATAGGTGTGTTGGGACTCTGGTTTGTCTTTCCTTCCATGGTTTCTTCAAAGGGACACGATTCCTTTCAGATTGCCATTTTCATTTTCCACAGGAGGCCATATTTCTTGGTGTGCCGCTATTGCTAGTCTAAGAGAATTTTTTTTTTTCCAATGACTATGCCTCTATTTCAGGAATCAGCCAACTGTAGATTTATTGCTTAGTTGACTGGGCTTCCTAAGCTCATGAAATCAGAATGGCTTTTACTTTTAAAGTTCATTTTTAAAATCAAAAGAAAAGCATAACATGTGAAAATTATATAAAAGTCAAATTTCAGAATCCGTAAGTAGTTGTTGGAACATGGCTGTGTCCATGCATTTATGTTTGGTCAATGGCTCCTTTCACACTGCAGCAGCAACTATAGTCTCCAACAGAGACTATGAGCTTACAAAAATTAAGATATTTGCTACCTGTCCCTTTACTGAAAATGCCTTCCTATCCGTGCTCTATGGTAATGCATTGTTTGTTTATTTAAATGTCCAAATTTCTGGGAGCTTTTCTTCTTTCCAAATCCATTGAGAGTACATTGCTGCTGCCCTATGCCCTCCTTCGATCTCTCAAAAATATCAGTTTAATCCTTCTCTGAACATAGCCACAGTTTTTGTACACATAAGAACATTATATTGCTAGTCTTAAGAAACCTGGATATAGAATTGTGAGCCATAAACGGAAAGTAGAAGGAGTCACAGTCTCTCTTCTCTGCATCTGTGTTTTCTCACCTGTGAGATCAGTGCGCTGGATGGCTGAGGACACTGTTAAGGCGCAAGAGTTTATCAAATTCCCCTTGTTGACTAAGCTCCCACGTGCTGTCACATACATTACCTGTCACTGCTATGTACATCTGGCTACGTCTCCTCGGTAGCATTCAGTTCAATCTCTTGATGAAGATCCTAAAGCTTGGGGAGACACGTCTTGTCCATTGTCAAGGTACCTTAGAGACAGGCGTGGATCCAGAAATACCTCATCCATTCATTTGATGAATATATATTAACCACACTCACGTGAAAAGCTGTTGCTGTGCAGCATATATTTTTCTCTTTCAGCAATGGTTCCTAATATCCAACTGATCTCCATTGCCTCATAATGCTATCAACAATTTTATCTGCTCAATATGATGAAAATTCATCTTCCTTTTACTAACTAAAGAAACACAGAAAGGCAGTACTTCTGACTTGGCATATTCCTTTTCTGAACATAAGACAGAACACAATTTTGGCCAGTTATTTTGAAGGGAGAAAAGGCTGAGAAGCCTTCAGACCAACAATCACGTTGGCCTAGGTCTAAATCATTAAACCCTTCTATCATAGTTATTTTTCCAATCCAAAAAGTAATCCAGCTTTGCTAGTCATTTGATTCATAAAAGATGAATACCTTATCTCTCTCTTTTTTTTTTTTAGCTTGGAGAGAATGATCATAGCCTTGAACAATTTCCCAAATGTTCTGAAGAGAAGTAAACAAATTGCATGCTGATTAAGCCTTTGGGATTAAAAAGAAATGAAGGGAAAACTATGAAAAGGAACAAGCTGCCCTACAAGAATCCAAGTGCTTGTGTCCAGACTGCAAGAATACAAATTCGGACGGCTCAGCACAGCAGCTGTGGGAATCAAGACTAAAACTGATCAAACCCAGGGAACCAAAACTTCTAACGGGATGGGTTTCCCAAAAGGCATAAAGAACAAGGAGGGGAGTCGCAGCGCTGCAGTCTCACTCCATCAGTCCTGTATCCTCCTCTGAAGGCTGGCACGTGGGACTTAGATTGGATTCTCTTCCCAAAGACAAAGGTAGAATTTCCCTGTCTTAGGAGGAAATAAAATGCCCCCATTTTGTAATATTTGGTAAATGAATGGATAGACAAGTGAAAGAGACATACCGATCACTGTCATTTTGCAGTCTTCATGACTAACACTTTTAACTGTGACTGGTTTTAGTCCTTACAAGAACCCTGTGAAGTTGTCATTTGTTTATTCACTTGTACAGAAAGACAGTGAGGGTTGGAGAGGTGGAAGGAAACCTGTTCTAAATTGGACACTGTATGATAAAGAATTTTTAAAATATAATTATCATTATTTAATTCTTATTTTAAAAAAGTAAACTCCAAGGCTCAATAGTATCCTCAGAGGCTGGAAATTCCTGACTTCTCACTACTTCCTGGCTGTGTATCTATGGGACAAAGCCAGGTGAGAATTAGTGATATATCCTAAGGGAATTACAGATAGATGCATATTACAGAGGTAAAATGAGCAAGGGAATTTTGAGTAAATCAGGACTTGAAATGTTCATTTGCTTTAATGTGGCCAATTATATGACCAAAGGAAAGGTCATTTTTCTCCTCAGACATATTGTGACAAGAATCACAATGCTGCGGTAGTAAATCAGAGTAGCCAAACATGCACTTTTCTTCCACTGAGCCAGTTTATAGATCCCACGAGTCCTTCGGTTTTGCAAATGTCCCTTCATATTGTTCCATCTCTATGCTTTCTTGAGGTTATGGAGACCTCTGTCTCCAATGGACTCATAGCGAGCATTCATGAAAAAATAATTTCCACTCATCACCTGTCCTTATTGACTCTCACTCACTCTTTGATTTGATCAAAGTTTTATTCCCAACATGCATCTGACATTGCTCTTTTAGGGCCACCAACAACCTGCATATGCTACATCCACAGCACACAAACACCTTTCAGAACCACATGTGCTTGGTACTTCTTGGGCATTTGACATTGCTGACCACCAGTTCTTTCTAAAAATAACTCCATACTCCAGTCTTTCTCCCACGTTTTTCCTTTCCTTTGGAGTTGTTTTTTCTTGGCCTTTTCCCAAGTTTTGTTCCCCTACTCCTTCCTTAGTGTTGGTGTAACCAAAGCCTCTGTTGGACAGCATGTTTCCTCTATGAGCTTCAGCAACACCTGAACACACAACTGTAGCTATGAAAGCCATATCTGTATATAAGCCACTTGTCTTGAGTCCAGTTTTCTACCAAATATTTCAATCAGGACATCCTTTAGGTTCCTCAGACTCAGTGAATCAAAGCAAACTCTGCATTCTTCTCCCACCCCAATACTACATTGCTACCTGTCCTAGTTTCCTACTGCTGTAATAGGAAGTTATCACAATCTATTGACTCAAAATAACACACCCTTTTTATTTTATAGTTGCGGAAACGAACAGCCCTGAACTTGAGATATCAACAGGGCTATATTCCTTCTGAAGCCTCTGAGAGCAATGAGCTGTCCTTTCAGCTTTTAAGAGCTCCTCTGTGTTTCTTAGCTGCATACTTCATCATTAGTGCCAGTACAATGTCTTCGTCTCTCTTCTTCTTGTTCTGCTTTTGCCATGAGATCACCTTTAACTTGTCCTTCCTGTCCCTCTGTTATACAGACATTTTTGACTGCATTGGACCAGCCCAGGTGAACCAGGATAGTCTCCCCACGTCTAAATCTTTAACCCTAACCACATCTTCAAAGTCCTTCTTACCCTGTAAAGTAACTTCCATGGGTCTTAGAGGTTAGCACATGATATCTCTGGTATGGCAGGGGTAAGACATTAGTCTGCCTGCTTGATGATCATCTGTTTACTCACTCTGTAATAACACAACTTCACCTGGTTGTTTAAGCCAATACTATTCAGTCATCTTTGACTTTTCCCTTACCTCGCACATTTAGATCACCACCAAATTCGGCAAGCATTATTGCCTCTATCTACCTTCATTTTTTACTCTCTCCTTCATTCAGCATCATCTTAACCTTTGCTTCTTGGATGGATTTGGCATAATTCAATTCCAGTATCTAAGCTTTGGGATATCTATCTATCTATCTATCTATCTATCTATCTATCTATCTTTCTAGCTATCTTTATAAAGATTGGGATTTCTTTTCATTTTAGTAGGGAGAAATCTGACCTTGAGATCTACAGAAATGTTCAATTGAGAACATGCCAAAGTGAACCAGCAAGCCCTATGGTTGAGGCTCATAAGCTAGTTTTGAGTGATAGCCTGCCATTTTTCACCCATCTGGTCATTTACTTAAGTTTTCTCATCTGTGATAACCTAAGTTATGTTATTCAGACACACAAACTACGGTGACATAGGCATTTATACCATTCATGTGTGACTCGTTAGTAACACACTTGATTTAGAAGCCAAGCCATTACATAAGTGGAGTCAACTAGCTCCTGGAAACATTTTTAATATTCAAAAGCTCAGTCTGGGCAGGCTCAAACCAATATGCACCAACTTGTCTGTCGGTGAAACTCCAATGAAGCGACTTTCTGCTAATTCTGGTTCAGCCATATTTTTCTTTTCTTTTCTTCTTTTAATATAAAATGGGAAGATGGAATTTTACGCTAAGAAAAAGACCACAAAATTCTAAATATGACCAATTATAAACATGAAGACTTATATGGCATGAGAAACAAACGTGCAACAAATTACATATATTTTTATTTATGATATTACAAAATACAAATTCATATGGACAGGTGAAGGGGCCTGAACAAATGAGTCATCCTGAAGATTGTATCTTAGCAACTGGTGAGCAAATCTTTTCTCTTCTTGTCCAATGTTGTGTCAAAAAAACCCAATAGTTCTTATAATATTAAACATCATGATTACTCCCTCCTCCTATGCGTATTAAATAACTTCCCTATTTGCAAAATTTAAGTACTAAATATACTACTAACAAATGTTACAAATAAATGTCACATGGATTCTGTGGCTTGGTAAGCATTAAACATTCCAGCTACAAATTTGTTTCAGTCCTATGTTAACAAAAATCTGACTGGCATGGGAATTCAGTCTAAATTCCAAACAGCCATGAGGAAAAGAAAATAGTCCTTAAAGAACCAGATACATATATCAAGATAATTTGGGGATGCTGGCTCTTTGGAAGGTTGAACTTTGGAATTGCTAGAAATCCTGGGAAGCATGATTGAAATGAACATATAATAGGTCTATTATTTTTAAAAAATGGAATTTGTGGAGAGAATATCTAACTTGAGATATCACATAACATTGCTGCAATCAAAGGTTCCATTTTCTACCAAAGAAAATGTAGGAGTGAGTTCAACTATGGGAATTCACCATTCCTTTTACAACACATGCTTTCCAGAAACCACCAGCCTGATGAAACAGAAGAAGGGACTGTTAACAAGAGATGCAACAGAAGCATCATGATCTTTAAATGATTATGCATCCTAAAATGGTGAATACATAAGTCTAGAAACACTGAGTGGAGTAGAAGTGGTCCTCCATGATCCTCAGTGAAGGGTCCCTACCTCCCATCTCTGAAGTCCCAGGCTTTGTAATCTAGAAAATCTTCAACTTCTCAGAGAGTAAATGTTTCCACCTGGGAACACAAGACAATCCCACTGAGATAAGCACTGACTGCTACCTGGTTTCTTTGTAATCCCCAAGCTATAGAGTTCAGTACATTTGTAGGGGTCATTGGTAATGATCATCAGAAAGTAGAAGTCATTAAGAAGTTAGCTGTCAGTTTGTCAATTCTTAGTTGATAATTTGTTATTCATAACTGTTTTTAAGCTATTTCCTTCATCTTGGTTTCTCTGAAATTTGGGGTGTGGACTTATTAAAATTAACGTGCTTGAAATATCTTGACTGTCATGAGATTTTTTTCATCGCTTTTGGCAAGTTATGGGCTATTATCTCTGCAAACTTTGTTTCTCTTCTATTTTCTCATTTTAGAAACTCAGTTAAGTGTATTTTGGAAATTATCAATTAAAGGCCACATTAAACTAAATTTTTGCTTTGGAGCTTGTGGGCCAGAGATATACAGTGAATTCTAGACCCAAATGTAGTATACGTAGGTTTGTGGTTAGAAATATCAAAGAAAATATATACTCCCTTCCCTTTAATTCTGTGTTCAGTTGCTTGTCCAAGAACAGGGTGAAAATGGTCAAGTACACTCAATTTTTCCTCTTGAGCAGATTTTATTTTGACTGAACATTGAAAGCATCTTGAATTCTTAATTTCAGGTAGTAACTTCTGTAATCACATCCCATTGTGCATAGACCCTATATGTTGTCCCCTGTACTCTGATTTTCTGGCCCATTAAAATTAAGCATACAAATCTGTAGATTTGATCAGGACAACCTATACTTCTTTATACTGCTGGGCTCATGTTGCACTGATCTCAGTCACGATTTGATAAAGCTACTTAATCTAACTCTTTAGGTTCCTTGTATACTTACTTTGCCATATTGTAGAAAATCAGGAGAGTCCACAGGTCCACCTCCACCTGCCAGTTTCCACAACCAGAAGGCCCTTTCCTGCAGGCAGCCAGCATGGGCAGAGAGAGCCAGCAGACCCACCTCTGCTTGCTGAGCGCCACAACTGGAAGGCCCTTTCCAGCAGGCAGCCAGCACAGGCAGAAAGAGCCAGACAGATCTGCCCCTGCCTGCCAGGTGCTGCCACTGGCAGACCCTTTCCTACAGGTGTCCAGCAACAGCAAATCCAAGCTCAACAACCAGAAGGCCCTTTCCTGTGCATGGCCAGCACAGGCAGAGAGACCAGAAGATCCACCTCTGCCTGCTGGGCACTACCACCTGAAGGTGTCTTTCTGCAGGTGGCCAGCAGGAGCAGGGACACACAGCCAGTTAAAGCCTATGCAACTGTAGGCCACCATTGGAAGTCCTTGATTCCTTCAGGCAGCCATCACCAACCTGTGGAATCAGACAAACACACCCCTGTGTGCCTGCCGCCATCACAGGATTCCCAGTGTAGACACACAGGTCGAGAGAAGCAGCCCCACCACCATACACTCCTGACCGTCAGGGAAGTCCCAGTGTAGCTGCTTAGGTCTGGGGAAGCCTGCTTCATGCCTTGCTACCTCCCTGTAAATCTGGGGTCAGAGGAATCCAGGTTCCTGTCCCCTTCCCCTACACCATGGAGGGGCAGCCAAGGGGAAGTGCCTGGGGCCCCACAACCAGCTTGTTGGGAAGAACCCAGATGAACGCCAAGATGAAAGAGCAAAAAGCAATCTCAGCTCACACAGAACAAGTCTGAGAGATACAGTCATGGAAGAAAACAGAAGTCACACACCTAAAATCTCTGAGAGGATAGCAAATGAAGTAAAGAAACAACTTCATGAGATTGCAGAAGCAGTCAAATCAGAAATAATGTCTCAGGTAAAAGAAGAAATCACAAACATACTTAAAGAATTGCTCAACAGATCTAAAGCAAACATAGTTAAAAAGAGGAGCATAGGAAAATGATGGAAAACTTGAATAAATAGAGCAAAGAATTACAGTGCATGAACTGTAATTCTTTGCTCTATTTATTCAAGGTTCAGACACAGGAAATTAAAAAGACAATCAAAACCTGGCAAAACTGCTTGAAAGAGAGTGAAGATAGACTTTTAAAACTTGAAGATAGGATTGCAACTAGTGATCATGAAGGAAAGATCTCTTAAAATAACAAAGAATCAGGAAATACCAATTCAATGGCTACAAGATGATGCAAAGAAGCAAAATTTAAGAGTGATAAATGTTGGCGAAGAAGCAGGGGTCAACACAAATGAAATTAAAAGGTTATTTACAGAAGTAATGGCAGAAAACCTCTCAAACATGGGAAATGGATCTGGCATGTAGATAAGTGAGGCATATAGAATTCTAACTAGCCATAACCAAAGTAAATCTATACCCAGACATAATAATAATCAAGATTCCAGAAATTCCACACAGGAGCAGAATATTAAAAGCTGTTAGAGAAAAGAAACAGATTACCTATAAGAGAAAACTAATCAGAATCACAGCAAACTTATCAACACAAACCATCAAGTCAAGAAGAGTTTGGAGTGAAGTGTTTCAAACACTGAAAGAAAAAACTTCCAACCCAGATTGATTTACCCTGCAAAACTATCTTTCAAAATGGGTGGAAAATAAGATATTTCCATGATAAAGAACAACTGAAGGAATTCATGACCACCAAACCTACCCTTCAGAGAATGCTAAAGGATATTATACAGGGAGAGAAAGACGACCATGGTTCAAGGAACAGCAGCAGAGGATCGCCAAACAAGATAGTCAACTGAATGAAGGGGAAAAGTGGAAGGCCAACAGCAGGAGGACAGCAGGGCAGAGACAAACCAATGTGTACTGATTGTAACCATTAATGTAAATGACCTCAAGTCCGCAATAAAAAGAAACACGGAGAGAGTGGATCAAGAAACAAGATCCATCTATATACTGTATAAAAGAAACACATTTAACTGGAAAGGAAATTCATAGACTGAAAATCAAAGGTGAGAAAACAATTGTTCCCTGTGACAGGAGACCTGAAAAAAAGCAAGTGTAACTTGCCCATCGACTGCAGAATGGATAAGAAAGACATGTTATTTCCATGCAACGGAAAGCTACCCAGCTATAAAGAATAATCTCAAGGCTCCTGTAGTTAAATGGACGCAACTGGAGATCATGTTCATGGGTGAAACAGTTTGAACTCATACATGTGAACCCTAGAATAAGAAACAAAAGCAGTTAATGGGATCCAAAAGCAAAATAGTTATTGTAAGAGTGATGGGGAGAAAACACCTGGGAGGCAAAGGTGGTAACTACTGTTAATTTCTTATTGTCTTATCTTGAACTCTTGTATTGTTTTCATAGTTTTGTTAGGTTTGGCCTTGTTCTGTCTTGTTTTGTGAGATTTTACTCTGTCTGATGGTAGAGGCAGCTATTTTGAATATAATGGGATATATTATGGTAATCATGGTTTCCTATTATATTGTTTTGAAGCCTTATAATGCTTCCATTCATTTGTTTAATTGCTTTTATTCTGTTTTGTTTGATTTTATTATGTGTGATGGTGTAAACAGCTATTTTGAAGAAAATGAGACATTATGATAGCCATTGATGATTTCTTGTCATCTTATTTTGAAGCCCTATCATGCTTTTATTCTTTTGTTTTGAATGGTTCTCTCTTGTTGTGCTTTATTTGATTTCATTATGTGTGATGGTATGGAAAACTTCTTTGAGGAAAATGAGATATTACAGTAGCCATTGTTCATTTCCTGTTATGTGGTTTTGAAGTCCTATAATGCTTTCATTCTTTTGAATGGTTTCACGCTATTTTGTTATGTTCGATTTTTAAATTTTTTTTTAAAGAGAATAAAACAAAAGAGGACAGAACAAAGCAAATCAGAACAGAACAATGCAAGCAACACAGTGCTTCAAAACAAGACAACCGGGATATTAACAATAGCTACCATAATGTCTCTTTTCTTTGAAATAGTTGAGTGTAGCTTCACATACAATAATATCAAACATAACAAAATAGTTTAAAACCATTCAAGAGAATGAAAGTGTTATAGGACTTCAAAACCAAATAACAGAGAATAAACAAGAGCTACTATAATATCTCATTTTCCATAAAATATTTGTTTGTACTATCACAATATTAAAATCCAATAAGATACAACATGATAGAATCAATGGAAACAAAAGAACATAAGCATCATAGGACTCAAAGCAAGATGATATTGAATCAGCAATGGCTGCCATAATGTCATTTTCTTCAAAGTAGTTGTTCATACCATCACATATAATAAAATCAAACAAAACAGAGTAAAAACATTCCAACCAATGAATGAAAACATTATAAGATTTTAAAGCAATGTAATGGGGAACCATGATTACCATAAAATCTTATGTATGGTTACCATTTCTTATACTAGGGAGACTATATGGTATTTATACATGTGAGTTTGATTTTTTCACTTATGAGTATGGTCTCAAGTTGCATCCATTTATTTATAAATATCTCAATGTGATCATTCTTTATAGCTGAGTAGTACTCCACTGTATAAAAATACCACATCTTTTTTATCCATTCCTCAGTTGATGGGCACTTAGGTTGTTTCCAAGATCTGGTTAATACAAATCATGCTGCTACAAAAGTGGGTGCACATATATCTCTATGGTATGATGTTTTCAGTTCTTCTGGGTATATGCCCAGAAGTGGAATAGCTGGGTCAAATGGGATTTCCAATCCCAGCTTTCTGAGGAAACTCCAGACTGACCTCAACAGTGGGTTGCACCAGTCTACACTCCCACCAACAGTGCAGAAGAGTTCCTTTTCCCCCACAGCCTCTCCAGCATTTGTTGTTGGTAGTTTTCTTGATCCTGGCCATTCTTTCTGGAGAGAGATGGAATTTCAATGTGGTGTTAATTTGCATTTCCCTAATGACTAATGATGCTGAACATTTTTTCATGTGTTTATTTGCCATTTGTATTTCTTCATCTGAGAACTGTGTATTAATATCTCGGATGCCCATTTTTGGGTTGGGTCTTAGAATTTTGGGGACCTGATTTTTAAAAATTCTTTATATGTTTTGGACAAAAGTCTTTTGTCTGAGGGACCATTCACTAAGATTTTTTTCCCAATTTGTGGGTTTTCTTTTTACTATTCTGGAGATTTCTTTCAACATGTAGAAACTCTTTAATAAGACATGATCCCAGTTATTGATTCTGGCAAGTATTTCCTGTGCAGTTTGATTCTTGTTCATGAATTTTCTACCTACCTCTATGTCTTCAAGATTTTTACCTACTTTGTCTTGCAACAGATTTAATATTTCTGTTTTAATATTTAGATACTTGACCCATTTAGGCTTTAGTTTAATACCTGGTGATAGGCATGGGTCTAGTTTTGGTTTTTGGCACATGGAGAGCTAATGTTTCCAGCACCATTTATTAAAGAGACTATCGTTCTTCCAGTGGATGTGTTTGGCCCCTTTATCAAAGATAAGGTTGGTTGAGTGTGTTTGTAATTGTAGTTGTATCTTCAAATACATCCCATTGATCTTCAAGTCTGTTTTTATTCCAATACCTGTTGATTTTATTACAGTAGCTTTGTAGTATAACTTCAAGTCAGGGATTGTGATGCTTCCTGCCTTGCCTTTGCTGCTTAGAATTGCCTTTGCTATTCTAGGTCTCTTCTGCTTCCAGATGAATTTTAGGAGTGATTTCTCTAGATCTACGAGGTATGCTAGTGGTATTTTGATTGGGATTGCATTAAATGTGCATAACAATTTTGGGAGAATTGCCATTTTCCCACAATATTTATTCTTCCTATCTATGAACAAGGGATGTCTTTCCATTTTCTGAGGTCCTCTTCGATTTTTTTCAGGGTATTATAATTTTCCCTGAATAGATCTTTTACTTCTTTCATTAAATTAATTCTTAAGTATTTTATTTTTTTGGATGCTAGTGTGAAGGGTGTGGCTTCTCTTATTTCTCTCTTAGTGATTTTGTTGTTAGTGTATAGGAATGCTTTTAGTTTTTGGGTGTTGACTTTGTATCCAGCTACATTGCTGAATTTATTTATTATATCTAGGAGTTTTTCAATGGAGTTTTGGGGATCTTCATGTAGAGTAATATGCCATCTGCAAATAATGATGATTTAACTTCCTCTTCTCTTATCCTTATTCCTTTTATTTCTATCTCTTGTTTAATTGCTCTGGCTAATATTTCCAGTACTATGTTGAATATGAGTGGTGATAATGGACATCCTTGTCTTGTGCCTGATTTTAAGGAAAAGGCATTCAGTTTTTGTTCATTTAATATGATGCTGACTCTTGGTTTTTCATAGATGGCCTTTATCATATTGAGGTAAAGACCATCTGTTCCAATTCTCTGTAAGGTTCTTATCATGAATAAGTGTTGAACCTTATCAAAAGTTTTTTCTGCATCTATAGAAATGATCATGTGATTCTTATTTTTGGCTTTGCTGATATGGTGGATAATGTTTATTGATTTACATATTTTGAACCATTCCTGCATTCCTGGGATGAATTCCACTTGGTTGTGGTGTATAATCTTCTTGATGATTTGCTCCATTCTGTTTGCCAAAATTTTATTGAGAATTTTTGCATCTATATTCATTAGGGAGATTGGCCTGTAGTTCTCTTTTTTAGTTGGGTCTTTCTCAGGTTTGGGGACTAGAGTAATATATTGCTTCCAAGAATGACTTAGGGAGAATTGTTTCCCTTTCAGTTTCATTGAAAAGTTTGAGGAGTGTCAGTATTAACTCCCCTTTGAATTTCTCATAGAATTCCGCAGTGAATCCGTCTGGGCCTGGGCTCTTCTTTGTTGGTAAGGGTTTAATTACATTTTCAATTTAATTAATAGAAATTGGGTTGTTAAGCAGTTTTACATCTTCTTGACCCAGCTTTGGTATTTCATATGTTTCTAGGAATCTGTCCATTTCTTCTGTGTTATCAAACCTATGAGAGTAGAGGTTTTCAAAATAGGTGTTGATGGTCTTCTGTATTTCCAGAGTCTGGAAATTTTCATTCCTTATTGCATGAATTTGAGTTTTTCATTCCTTATTGCATGAAATTTTCATTCCTTATTGCATGAATTTGAGTTTTTCTTTCCTTTTTTTAAATAAGGTTGGCTAGAGGCTTACCAATTTTATTTATTCTTCCAAAGAACCAACTCTTTGATTCATTGATTCTTTGTATTGTTTTCTTAGTCTCTATTGCATTGATTTCTGCTCTGATCTTTATAATTTCCTCACTTCTTTTGGCTTTGGGCTTGACTTGCTCTTCTTTTTCTAGATGTTTGAGGTGTAGCATCAGGTTGTTTATTTGTGTTCATTTCATTTTCCTGATGTGTGAATTACTGCAATAAATTTTCCTCTGAGGACTGCCTTCATTGCATTACACAGATTCTGGTAAGTTGTATTTGTGTTTTTGTTTGCTTGTAGATATTGTTTAATTTCTTCTTTAATTTCCTCAGTAACCCACTAATTTCTCAAGAGTGTATTATTCAATTTCCATGTGTTTGTGTGTTTTTTCAGTTTCTTTTATAATTTCTTGTTTCATGGTGTTATGATCTGATAACATGCATAGGATAATTTCAATTCTTTTGCATTTACTTAAATATATTCTATGGGCTAGTATATGGTCTATTTTAGAGAATGTCCCATGTACTGCTGAGAAGAACATATATTCTGATATTGTTGGTTGGAACACTCTGTATACATCTATCAAGTCCATTTGTTCATAGGTGTGATTCAGTTCTGCTATTTTTTGCTGATTTTCTGTCTGGTTGATCTGTCCCTTTGTGTCAAGGGTGTGTTAAAGTCTCCTGTTATAATTGTGTTATTGCTTATTTGATTTTTCATTGTTGTTAATACTTGTTTTGTATAGGTGGGTACTCCTGAATTTGGTGCATATATATTTAAGATTGTTATCTCTTCCTCTTGAAGTTTTTCCCTAACTAGTATGTAGTGAGCTTCTTTATCTCTTCGGATCATTCTTGATTTGAAGTTCACATTGTCTGCAAACAGAATAGATACCCCTGCTTTTTTGGGGGGGGGAGGGTTCTTGTTGCATGGAGTATTGTTTTCCATTCTTTAACTTTCAGTCTATGTGTTTCCTTTTGGGTTATATGGATTTCTTGTAGACAGCATATGGTTGGATGTTGTTTCTTGATCCATTCTGCCAGACTGTTTCTTTTAATTGGTGAATTGAGGCCATTTACATTAATGGTTATAACTGTTATATTTTTGGTTTATTTTTGACATGCTATCTTTCTGCTGTTGCTTCTTTACCTTTCTACTCTGTTTGTCTGTCTTGCTTAGTGTTTTTTCCTATGTCTATCTAGAATATCTTTCAGTATTGTTTGTAGGGTTGGTTTTGTGATCATGAAGTTCTTCAGCTGTTCTTTGTCATGGAATTATCTTATTTCTCCATTTATTTTGAAGGACAGTTTTTCAGGGTACATCAGTCTGGGTTGGAAGTCATTTTCCTTTAGGATGTGAAATACTTCACTCCATGCTCTTCTTGACTTCATTGTTTTTGTTGAGATATCTGCTGTGATTCTGATAGGTTTTCCTTTTTAGGCAATCTGTCTTTTCTCTCTAAAAGCTTTTAATATTATGTTCTTATGTTGGATTTCTGGAATGGTGATTATTATATGTCTGAGTGTAATTTTATTTTGTATGTCAGTTTCCATTCTCACGCTTGGGAAATTTTCAGCTATTACTTCTGTAAATAGCCTCTTGCTGTCACTTGTTTTGTCCCCTTCTTTTTCATTCATCCCTATCAACCTTATGTTGTTTTTCTTTGCATCACCTTGCAACAGTTGAATTGTTATTTCCTGATTCCTGGTTATTTTTACAAGATCTTTCCTTTCCTGTTCACTAGCTGCAATCTTGCTTCAAGGTCTGAAATTCTATCTTCACTTTTGTTGAGGTGGTTTTGCCAGCTTTCAGTGGAATTTTTTATTTCCTGTATATCTCTTGGAATCTGCTTCATGCATTCTGTTTGTTTCTTATATTGTTCATTCAGGGTTTCCATCCTTTTGCATTGTTCCTCTAATGTTTTAATTATGTCTTCTTTAGATGTGTTCAGCATTTCTTTCATTACATTTATCATTTCTTGTTTTACCTAGGAGATTATTTCTGATTTGAGTTTTTTTTATAGCTTCCCAGAGTTGTTTCTTTATTTCAGTTGATAATCATTTCAAGTGTTTCAGGTGTACGGCTTATATTTTCTTCTATGTACATGGCTCCTAGGCTTGCTTGGGATGGACTGGAGGTTTGGGATTGCATTTTGTCATTTTCCTATAGTTCCAGGTTTTGAGCAATGTTCCAAAGCTTTCTCCAGGGGTGTTGTAAATCACCTAGTGCATCCTCAGCTCCTGGGACTGAATGGAGACTGCTGAGAGTGACCCAGTCAGGCCCACGGGATGTGCTGTGCCTCCTCCATGGTCTAGGACACTGAGCAGGGTCCTAACTGCTGGGAGCAATGCTCCAAAGCTCTCCCCAAGCACAAGCATGCTAGAAATTACCTCACATGCCCTCAGCTCCCAGAGCTCAATGGAGGTAGCTAGGTATGGCCCAGTCAGGCCCTTAGGACCTCCCATGACTCCTCTGGTGTTTTGGGAAGCTGGATGGACTCCTAACCACTGGGATTGATGGCGCAAAGCTCTCCTGTTATGTTTGATATTATTACATGTGAAGGTATGGTCAACTATTTTGAAAAAAACAAGAGATATTATGGTAGCCACTGTTGATGTTCTGTGTTGCTTGCATTGTTCTGTTCTTATTTGCTTTGTTCTGTTTTGTTTTCTTTTCTTTTGTTTTATCCTCTTTAAAAGAAAAAAAAAAGAAAAAAATCAATGTCAATAATTTTTTCATTTGGGGAACATTTCTGAAAACCTGATTTAGAATCTTAGCTCTACCATTTTCTAGCTTTCCAAAAAGGCTCCTTCCATTAGTTTGTTGGTCCGTAAATGGTAGACAAGATAGTCCTATTTAACAGGCATTGTGAGTACTAAAGGGACTAATATCTATGCCAGGGCAAAGTAGGGGCATCATCCTATGAATTGAGTCTGAACAATGGTTTTTAACTTAGAAAGTCTTTTTTGTGTGCTAGGTCTGCAGATGACCTTTCCTCAGCTGGTTGTTGCAGACGTGCTGGGCAGAACTCATCCCTCAAGGTTCTATGTTCACCCATTCACTAAAATGACTTTGAGGGGAGGGCAGATGCAGTGAGGACTCCAGCATTCACCCATGGGAGACATTCTCTTAACCTTTTCAAAGAAAATTAAGCAAAGTGAGCCCATCATAAGACATGTATAAATTGTCCATGGATTTTGCAAATTTTTTCCAAAGGTTATTATCAGATTTAATTTAATTTTGGCTTTTTTTTTGGTTTACTACTTTATTTTAAAATGGAAGTTGCATGTTTTCTTTGTGCATTTTCAGAACTGCTGAAGTTTCACTTTCATGTCGTTGCTTGTTTGTGCCAAAGTGACCACGCTGTTCTTTTCAAAGCAGACCAACCTCTTCCCATATTAAAAGTGTTCACAGAGTGATTAGTGTTCATATTGCATCATCCTAACTTGGTTCAAATAGAGTTAAGTGGGGAATACACATAGGCAAGGGCTTCAGTTTCCCTAGGACTCAGCTTAAAGTCAACCCCTTTTTGTTTCCTCCCTTAATCTTCTCCTGCCAGCCAAGATCCAAGATCCAAGATCCAAAATCCAAGATCTAAGATCTAAGATCTAGTCACTTGCTTTCACATGCTCCTTCTACAGTCCATGCCTGTATGATCTTAAAAGATTTGACCAGTTGACTAGATTTGCTTTCACTAGTTGATTACAAGCCTCAGGAAAGGAATGTAAAGTATGTGAGGCAGAAGAACTGTGTATTTTTTTTTTTTTTTGCAACTCCAGAATCCATTGTAGTGACAACCAAATATTAGTTGCTCAGTAAATGTTGATTGAGTCAATGTAAAAAATTTAGGTATTGTTTTACATCCTACAGTTGCATAGATTTGTGGATTAAATTCAATGAGATTTATTCTTAATGTCAAGGTACATTATCAAATTCTAATTAAGAGAGAATATATTTAAAATATACTTGAAGGGCTTTGAGATATGATATTTCCTGGATTCTATTTGGCAGTACTTAGGTAGCTGAATTATAGGGCATTTTCTAAAATGAGGAAATCCACAAAATCCATAAATCTATAAAGTCCACAAATACACGAGGTAAGAAATTCCACAAATACAAGAGCTAAGAAATTGTGAAACTTAGCAATGTTTCTTTTTCCTGCTTAATTTGTTTAGAGTATCCATAATGAATAATGTGTTTCTGTGTATTAGAAATTCCAGAAAGATTATTCTTATATGATGCTATTAGATGTCAATTCATGATGATAACAACTAAGATATGGAGAATAAGTGGTCAGAAGTAAAATTTAAGAGGTCCCCTCTGTAGATGTTCCCAACACTAAAAAATTACAGGAACACTCGTCTATTAATTTATCTGATAACTCAACAACCATTTAGTGGATACCAATTACGTGCCAAGTAATAGTTCCAAATATTTGGTTACATCAGTAAACAAAAATTTTAATATACTCTTATTTAATGAAAGGTTAAATTCTGTTGGGAGAAGCAGAGATAGACCAAGATAAATGTAAGAGTAGACAGTCTGACTAGATGGTGATAAATACTGTGGACATAATAGAGCAAAGCAAAAGGACTGGGAAATGCCATCTTACCCTGATCACTTGTTAAGAATAATCTCTAAAGGGCTGTGGGCACAAATATGAAGACCAAAGAGAAACCAAAGGAATTCTACTGCCCAAACCACAGAGACACACACATATTTACACATAACTTACCCATAGAGGAAAGGGGTTTATGTTGAAGCTAAAAAGAAGCTTATGGGTGCCAAAATAACACTTGCTCCTTAAATAAACAGCTGTATGTCTTCTCTAGTGACAGATCCCATACGACATCCCCTGGTAGGTGTCAATAACTTCCTCATACACGTTCATGAACTAGGAGCTTGCCTCTATCCCATAAAGCCAATTTAGTTTTCAGATGTCTAGAACAGTTGTCACTTCCTCTAGTTAATTCACTGAAACCTCCATCGTTTCCACTACTGCTCTGTTGCAACAAACACAACCACGTAAGACATAAGAAACATGAATTTCAGGGCACCAAGGCCTTTGAGTTATAACCCACTGGTTTTTTGTTAAGTGCATTCTCTAAGCCACACTTTTTCCTGTGCTTCAGTTTTCTCATCTATAAAACATATCTTACAGCATGTGACACCCAAAGTATCAACTACATCATAGTGACCCATTAAATGTTAATGAACACTAGTATGAATACTGTATTTACTGAACTAAAGCATAGGTTCTACCTTCAATAGACAGACCCACTTTTATGAAAATCACTTGCTTTTCAATGTGTGCTACATAATTGACTAAATTCTTACCTCTATGTAGGCCCAACTTTTCAGTATCTACACATCCTAATGCCTGGCCTTCCCTATTTAGAAATTAACTTATCCAAGAAAGCATCTTTTTGAAAAACCACCTCTTTCTTTGGGTTGGTTAAAAACATCTTTGGTAATGGGACAATCTGGACTGAAATTCAGAAGTCTATGTACTCCCAGTACACCCATAAACTCAGCTCCCTGTGTGACTGTGCTCAAGTCACTTTCTCTTTTGGTCACTTGATCATCCTGCTTGTAAATAGTGGTGCAGTTTAAATAGAATGGCCTTGTACTCTTTCTTAATTGTACCTCAGTCACCCTAAGAGTCTACAAAGCAAATGTATAGATAGATTCAGGGAGAAGGGAATCTATCTTAAAGCCTTGCGGTGATGCATGGGTTCTTTGAATCATTGCCGATTGAGGCACAGAAGTGTTCTTGGCATTTTGTAGGCATTCCTGCTTTATTATTTTGAAACTTAGTAAGATTTCTAAGTAGTAATGCAAATAGCCTTTAATACTAAAACATTCCTTGAGGTAAGAATTTAGTCAATTATGTAGCACACATTAAACAGCAAGTGATTTTCATAAAAGTGGGTCTGTCTATTGAAGGTAGAACCTACGCTTTAGTTCAGTAAAACATTCTTTGAGCTGTGCGCTCACTGCCATCTATAATTGTCTCTTCATAGAAAATTTACTTCTTAATTACAAGATCACATACTAAAACATAAAATTGAATGTAGCATGTGAAATGAGTAAGAGATGTGTGTGTGTGCATGTGCGTGTGTGTGTGCCAGTGAAGGAGTAGGTGCACACGCATGTCATGTGTGTTTTCTTAATTTTAAGAAAACAAGCCAGAAACCATTTAGAATTTGTACTGAGAGTACATGACTACAATTATATTGAAAGATTTAATGAAAGCCCCAAGATAAGATAGCCCGGCAAGATCAGTTTCCAAAAGTCACCCTCACAAGTAGAACTTTTCGAAAACTGTTTTTAGAAGTCTCAAGGTTCGTTTCTGCACTGGTTGCTGACATGTTTCTTGCCCTGAGAAGAGAGTGAAGGAATGAGGTAGGGAGGTGTCCCTGTAACTAGGGTGTATTTGGGTGTTTTATCCATGAGTAAATCAGAGAAAGTCATTGCAGTACAAGTCCTCAAAGTGTTTATGGGGGTTTATAACTTTCCCCTGAAAAATACTCTGAGGAAGGAGTAGATCTGGGACTTGCATGGATATTTCCTGTTTCAGGCCTCAATTTGCTCAGCCACAGTGGTATGGGAGGAGAATACCATAGTGGTAGGACAGGGTAGGGTAGGGTAGGGCAGGGCAGGGTAAGGCAGGGCTTATTCTGAGTATTAATGAAATATGGGAGCAACTTCCGGCACTGGGAAAACTGAGTTAGACTGTAAATATGAAAGTGGACATCACTTTCTCAGATGAAGAAGAGAGATGTCCCCCAACAGGAGGAAAGAGCTGACACACTAATAACCGAAAGAAAGAGAGGAGCTTACAGTGCGTGGGGAAGACACTTGGTGCAGTTGTAAGGACTGCTGCAGTTGTGCCCTGGAGCTCAGAATAGAGGAAGTCAGTCCAGGAACTTGTAATGAAGGAAGGGCTGAACTTGCCCTTTGGTCCAGGAGAACTACTTACTCACATTTGCTGCACCCCATTATCCTATTTCTAGAGCCCCAGTAACAGGAATAAGCAAGAAGCCTGACTTGTAAAACAGTGTAGGTCTCCAGCTCCCATCCTCCAAAATGAGAAGAGCCCCGCATGTGAGCTGGGTGGGAGGTGGCAGTTGTTGTCTACCTCACTTTGTCATTCCTGAGTCTTCATAAATAAACAGCAATAGGGATTCCCCTTTTCCCCCATCCTCTAACTCAGGGCCTGTTTTAATGTGTTCATGGAGTCCTGACTCAGCCTCAGCCACTCCTCCCTCTTGGCTCAACCTCCTTGTAACAGCAGGGAATCCAGGCTCTCTGTGTCCAGGGCTCTGAGACTGCCAGGGAGCAGAGCCAGGGCTGGGGAACAATATTTAGTTCTCACGGTCGGCGGGTGGCAAGCTCGCATGCTCACCTTCTTTTTGGGAGCTAAGTCAGCTCCCCACATCTGTGAGTACCCCAGAGCCACCTTTGAGATCTGTGTCCACACCTGGAAAGCCCCATAGCAAGGGGTCCAGATCCAGAGAGAGTGGGTTCAGCTAGGACAGAGGCCTTTGATTCCTGGACTTTTATTCAAGCTTGGCCTATTGCAGCCAACTTGAGGCAGGAATAGCTGCAAAAATTCCATCTATTTTTCAGGATGAATCTGCAAAAGGAGCCAAATTAAAACAACTAAAGGAAGACGGTTTCTAGCTTTGACCTATGACAAACTAGCTTTCCAACTGATTCACCCAAAGTGTTTGATTATATATTTCCTCAACTTTGAATGTTCTTTCAAAGATATCCTGTCTTTAAGTGCTTCTAAAGCCTATATCAACCTGTAGCAATCAGGAAAAACTATTTCCATTAAATTGAGCATGGGAATGAGCTAGCTGAATGAATCATGCTTCAAATGTATTTTATTTTACATTACATTTATATAAGTTATTTTACTGTAAATCTCTGCTGAATACCCTTGCATCCAGCAGTAGGTTTAAGTGAGAAATGGTGATTAAGCCAATCAATCCAGTTGCTGCCCAAGTCTTGCACAACTTAAAAGGCCTTACCAGGCCTGGTCCCTGCCACCTCCTTGACTTCATGTATCATCAGTTTTCCTCTTCTTGCTTGTCCAACTGCACTGGCTTTCTTGCTTTTCCTTCAGCATTGTTTAGGGTGATCTGACTTTCCAGTTGTTTCTTCACTCTCCTTACAGTAGTAACCCACAAGGCTTGTCCTTCCTCCCCAAGTGTCCCAGCAAGGCCTTCTCTAGGACGGTAACCTGCATTTACCACTGCTCTTCCTCCACCTCCCTGCCTGGTTTAATATTTATCAGTGCCTGAATCACTGTTTTGTACTGTATCATGTTGCAGAACTTTTCACTGTTTTGCATCTAATTCCTAAAATGTAAGCTTCATGATTCCAGGGCTGTGGGTACTGTTTGGACCCTTCACGATTGAAATGGTGCTGGCATACAGAAGCCTTTAAATGAATATTCACTGAATTGGATTTCTTTGAGTATTTTCTGTTTTGGAGATGGTGTAGTAAGCATTTTCATATATATTATCTCAAAATACCTCCTCTCAAGCATCTTATATTCACCCACCCTCCATTTCCTTCTATCATCTTCCCATTTGCTAGTAGAATTTTTGAAGCTGTGATTTCACAGCACATTGTTGATTTTTACTCACAGAACAAGTCACATTACTTTTATCTTGTCTTGCCTGTACCTGTCCCTTCCTAGATTTTATGCTTCTGGAAAGTAACAACATGTCCTTGTATATCTATTTTCCCATTACTGAGGCAGTTCTCAGACACACAGTGTGCTGCACATATTTCCTGAATGAACGAATGGATGGATAAATGAGTGAATAACATTATAAGCAAAGAGAAAAAGAGAGAAGAGGTGGGGAAAAGACAAGTATCTTGACTTTTGCCTTTCAGAGGCAGAATAGTTAAGAATGGAATTTGGAATCAGTTATACTTGAATATGGTTCTTGCCACTTACAAGTTCTTTAGTCTTGAAATAATATACTTCTACTAAGCTTTGGCTTCTCTTCTATAATCCAGGAACACATCCAACTCCCTGTAAGACTAGGTAATTTAATGTGGCAAATGTCTGGCATGTGTGGGAGTATTATCTTTTTTCTACATTCATGAAATTGCCCCACTGTCTCAGGATGTGACAGCCAATGTGACTGGGATTGTGACCCTGAGGAGAGGTGAAGGGAGACACAGATGCTGACTACTTAACCATCTCTATAATGGATTTCTTCATGAGTAATTTGTTTCTTTTTCACATTGGCCACAGCAGATACAATTCTCAGGCCCATGAGAGATACTCCAGGTTGCTTTACCTCCTAAGGCACCTTTTATATGAACTCTATTCCCACTTATGACTTCTCTATAATTACACCAGGAAAGACCTCAACCCACAGATCCCTGGGAGCAGAACACACACACAATTTTCTCCATTGGGACTTTCTTTGAATTTATGAACCCATTGAATAATGGAATCTTTGCTGGCTTTGGGTAGGGTTTACTATCATATTAACATTTTAAAACGTCTTTCAACTTCCATCTCTGTAATTTAATTTTGTTTATTTTTATCCCAAAAGAAGATTCTCAGGTGGGACAAAGTCAAGAGAACAACCAGAGTAGTGTCCCATCCTCCCTTTTCCTGCCAACCATAGATAAAAGAGGAACTTTTCCCTACTTCAAAGTACTGCTTCTGGCTCCTGTCTCTGATTGGTCAGATGTCCAGACACTTCTTCTTTTGTACTAGATAAACAATGTTACGCATGACTGCTTTTTCTCTCTTGGATACACTCAAAAAACAAGTAGTCATTCCAACATTCTTTCAACTTCCATTTCTGTACTAGCTCTTTCATTTTTTTTAATCCTAAGAGAAGATTCTTATTCTATACTATCCATTTTTAACTGTATCTCACAACTGTGAAAGATAATTTCTTCAAAATTACCTGTGATTCTTCTTGTATAGTTTGTTGGGATTACTTAGGAGACCCATGAATCGTACTGCTCTGAATCCATGAGGAAAGAAACAGTGGAATCATCCGGAATCTAAGCCTTAGTATTCGTGATGGACAATTGCTACTAGGACATAGGAAATTAGGCCTACCTGAGCCTCTGTTCCTTTTCTCTAGACCTGCAGATCTGCACTTCGATAGACCCGATAGGTACCAGCTTCTTGCAGCACAACTACTTGCCTTGCTAAATATAGAAAAGCTAAATGATAAAAACCAGTCATGAGTAGCATTGTTTATCCAGTCCAAAAGAGAAAGTGACTTCACCACCATCTCACCAACCAGTGACAGGATCCAGGAAGCAATACTGTGAAATGAGATGAAGTCTCTATTTTATTTATTATACCTGGCAGGAAACAGAGGGAAGAAATAGAGGGAGGATGGGACACCACTCTGTCCTTTGTGTTTGTCCAACCTGTGACCCTGGTCTCTCTTTTCTCATCCTCTTAGAATACAGCTGAGTGTGTGAGCTACTTCTGTGCCAATTCTAGTATAAACTCTTTCTGGTTCCTTTGATTCTCCCTCACATTATTACACATCATTAACTATTTCTCTCAGCCCATTCCTAGATCCTGCTTAAATTTCACATTTTTTTTTTTAGTCAAACAATCTCAATATATAACTCCTATCACCAAGATCAACTCTGTGAGAATTAGATTTTCCAGCAATGGAAAAATCTCCTTGCCATGTTTGATGCACAACTTGTGATGGGCTCTGAGCTTTTCTTTCTCCCTTTAGTACAGTACAGTGTTCCCACCTCTTCCTGGAGTGACTATGTTGAACTTTCCCTGATGGCCTTCCCCTAGCCATTGGGCCATCTGATCCAGACAGTCAAAATATAAGGGAAGGGGTGTAAGGGCTGGTAATGGGGATAAATATGATCAAAATACATTGTACATATTGAAACCCACAGAAAAACATGGAAACACCAGGGATGATGGAGGGGAGATTATTAAAATATGCTATGTGCTTGTACAAATCTGCCAAGATGAAACCCATTAATGTGTATGAGCAATATGCACTGACAAAGTGCCAAAAAATAAAAGCTAACTTGATCAGTGTAGCAACAACAAGTTCTTAACTCTAATCTAGCTTTTCCAGGAGTTTCTACTCACACCAATGTTATTTCTGAGGGCAAGTTAATGAGTCTATGTACCAGTCATGGAGCTAAGAGGTAAGTTAAATTGCTGAGTATGTTCAACTTCCTCCAGATCACTCGAAGGAGAAAAGAGTCTCCAAACAAAACCAAGCACCTAAAGAATGCAGACCCCCATTTCCAAGGACCAAGAGCCCACAGGAGCTGGAAAAGAACACACTGGTTTCACTGACCAAGAGATGAAGGAGGAGAAGGTTGGACTGACAGGAGTAAGAAGGCATCTGCTGAGAAGGGAACCAGACACTTCCCAGAAATCTTTTGCCAACGATGACAATGACCCCCTATAAAACAGCGTGATGAATCCTTTCCCAAGGCGAACTCAAAATCTATTGCAATTATCTTGGTAATTAGGGGCAGCTGACATTCGGTAGGACAAGCAGTGATGTTGATATCAATTTTCTGGTGCTACCATTCTTTAGAGCTGTGACCTTAGGCAAGTCACTGTACCTCGCTGAGCTTCAGCTTCCTCATCTAAAAGATGGACATCGCACTACCTAGGTCACAAGGTTGTTGTGTCGCTCAAATAAAAGTCGGGACACACAATTTGGAAACTGAAGTACTACACAAAGCAAAGGTATTATTATTGCTAATAACAGTTATTATTTCATTATTCCTTCAAGGCACTTGAAGGGTTGGATATTACCTTAACCATTTTACACATGAGAAAACAGAGGCCCAAGAGATTACAATCTAGAAAACAGCATGAGCTTCAGAATCAGGTGGACTTAATTCTTATTGACCAGCTCTCTGACCTGGGGTTTACTCAACTTTTCTTAACTTCAATATGTTTCCATAATATTGGAATTCTAAAAATTGCTTAAGATGAAATAAATAAGATATCTGGCACATAATCCAGCATCTGACAAGTACTTCAAAAACAGTAGCCATTATCATTATTTAACCAAGTCTACTCTTCAATTCAGGCTTATTTTAGTCATTCTTATTTTATTAACAAGGGGATAGTCTTATTTATCCTTTTTATTGTTTCTGTATGTTCATGATAGGCAGAACTCTTCACTACCTTTGATTGCTAAATTTGTTTTTAATGGAAAACACTGTAAAAAAAATAGTCACATGTTGAAAGTTTACAAGCCGGGTTAATTGATATTGACTATGATGGGAAAAGGTTTTTCCTAATGTTTAAAAATAAATGTTTAAAATAGAAAAAAAAGGGGGGGCCAGGGATTTAGCTCAGTGGCATAAGCACCTGCCTGGCAAGCACGAGGTCTTGAGTTCGATCCCCAGTACCAAAAAAAAAAAAAAAGTAAAGAAAAGAAAAGAAAGAAAAGGAAAAAGAAAAAGAAAAAGAAAAAAAATGGTGCAGCATGAACCATGGATGCTGCAAACCAAAGACTTGGAGAAAGTATCCCAACCTTTTCCTGCTCTATCGTCAACAAGGAAAAGAAGAGTTTAACTGAGACTTGGCTAGAATGAGTGAACCCAGTGGTCCTGGGCATTGAGGACACTTATTTCCTCTCACTATCTGGGTCCCCAACTTCCATTTGTCAGAGGACCTCGGATTGTCAAAGAGCTCACATGCTGATACCTTGCTCTGGCTTCCTAGATAAAGGTGGCTTAGAGATTTGTTATGGGCAAAGGAAAAGGTGTGTGTTTGAATGTGTTTCTACTTGTGTCTCTATGTATATACATGTACGTGTGTGTGTGTGTGTGTGTGTGTGTGTGTACTCACTGTCAGGCACATAATCTCCCCTTCTTAGACCCCTGATTGCTGCCAAGGGGTGAACCTGGCTCAAGGGGCCTGCTCTGGTAGCTTCCATAGCTCCCTTTCTCTGAGACAATCTTCCTTTCCCTCTTCACCCAGTGAAATTCTTCCTGCACTCCTGAGACAACTGGCCTTTCTTTGGGCAGCACCCATGGTCTTTAGGACTTAGTTAAGCCCTTTCTCTCCCCTTATAAACTCCAAAGCGCTTGTGTCCTCTCCCCAGAGCAAACTATCCCCTTCTTGGCATTTATGGAGAGTGTGGATTTTTATTATGGTCAGTGGCCCTCACTGGGTCAAGAGAATCCAAGACATAGGACTACTGAGGCAGAAAGTCAGAAGGGAGCTGTAACTGCTGAAAACATTCCCCTTAGGAAATCTGGCACCTAGAGGCCTTAATTATAGTGCTGTTCTCCAGAGATCCTGGTGAGATTTGATCTAGAGAAAGACCTGAGCACTGAAATGTTTTGCAAGTTCCCCAGGTGATTCTGAGGGCAACATGGGCTAAGAGCCACTGTTCTTGATACATAGGGAACTTGTGAATCTTCCCTGATCTCTGTCTTCCAGTACCTCCTCTCCAAAGGGCAGGAGAAGCCTGAAAAGAGATCCTGGCATCACAATGCATAAGGGCTGAAATGAAAGGTTGTAGTAGCAGCTATACGATTAAATAAAGAGAAGGTGAGTTATCTGTGCTTGGGTAGGTGTTTAGGAGTGACCCTACGGAGCCTGTCCCTAACTGCCATTCTGACCTACAATCCACAGGGTAGAGCTGGGGGACTTGCAATACAGAGGGAAACCAGCAGGTCTAAAGATGCAAAGTTCTGAGAAAGAAAGTCGAGGAGGGACTTTTTTCATACCTGAGCTGAAATGAAATAGACTGAAATGGGATATGGAAAATGATGCCAAATATAGAAACCTGGCTGATATTCTTGCTTATGAGAGTCAAGCAGTCCCTCATTCTTTGGTGGAAAAGGACTCAAACCAATGGCCAAGTGCAACAACAACAACAATAATAATGTGGAAAGACAGTTTAAAGAAAACCCGTGACCAGCTCCAAGACCTCAAGCAACAGTGCAGAGGGTTTTGACAAGTGTTTCCTGTAAATGCAACATTGGCATCAGTTGGAAACTCAGTAGAAATGCAGATTTCCAGGCCCCACCACAGAGCTACGAACCCAGGGACTCCGAGGATGTCCTCATCCCACCCCAGTGATTCTGATGCATGCTACAGCTTAAGGACTGCTGGTTTATGGAAGCCCCTGGAGGGCTTCATGCCTCAGTTCATGAACACTTCTGTTCGCATACAATCTAGTTCCCAAACAAAATTACAAAATTTTGCTTCTGTTCACAAAGTCCTTATCAGGTGACAAACGCAACTGCAGCTGTCTTCCCCACACAAACACAAACGTGCCATCTTCCCCCAAATCATAAAACAAATTAATCGAACTACCACCATGTATCACACAAGTTGATAAAAGGGACTCTCGGTGCACTTTATTTATTGGAAAATTAACATGGGGCTTGAGACAGTCCACGGACTCCAATCACAAAGAGCTTCTCCTGCAGAGAGACTGCGCCAGCCCCAAACAGCACCTCCTGTGGCAGGGCAGGTGTCTGTCTGGCTGCGAAGGAGGAGGAGGAGGAGGCCATGCAGCGGGCGGGCGGGAGAAGCTAGGCGTCTCCTGCAGACACAGCCTGCCAAGTCTGCCTATGGGTCTGGAAATCAGGGCAAAGCAAGATTCCCACGTACAAAATTAGATCTTGGAAACAGGTTAGTTATCGTCGACAGACTTAGCATGAAGGAATGTTATCACTGTACAGATCTACACACAGATCTATATGAAACCAAATTGAAACCATGCAGTCTTTCGAAGAGGAAGTCACCAGCCAGGGAGAGCAGTGAAGTGATCAGACGCTTGTGCTTCTGCTGGCACAGAAAGTATCAAGGAACTGACCTTCCATAGACTGTCTGATGCTGACCTCTCCCCACTGAATCCTTCCAAACAGTGTGTCTGGGGTAACTCAGGCCTTAAAGGGGCACTTCTAGGTGGAAAAGCCTTTGGAAACTTCCTATGAAAAGAAGTCTCACAGTGTGCTAGAGACAAGACAGCAGCTGATTTGCAATGCTTTATTTTTTCAGACTCTAGTCCATGGAAACAACTAAATCAGCAAAGTCCTGTGGCGTCACGTGACAAGCATGCATTGGTGCTACCTAAATGAGCATTTCCTCCCCTGGGTCACTGACTTGCAGCACTTCTTCCTGCAGCTGCCTCAGTTTCCACTTGGATCTGTCCACTTCTATGGCACAGAGAGAAAGCAACAGCTTTAGCAACCAGATCACCTGAACTGGGTTTTGTACCCAGCTAGCTGGTGGGTCTAACACTGACTAGCAAGGTGACCTTGGACAAGTCACTTTACTGCTCCAAACCTCAATAATTTGTGACAGAGGAAAAATGGCCAACTCTGTTTATATTTATGAAAAAGCAGGCCAGTGAGTGGCCCTCTCTAAGAATCAATAAATGTAATATGCTTTCTTCTTGGGGTCTGTGTGAAAGCTAGAATTTACTTCTCCTAATACTTAGACAAGGCTTCCTTCCTTGTTCTAGGTGTTTCAGTGACACTTAGAATCTAAAGGATTCTTCCTTCCCCAAGTGACCACCCAGGAGGCTGTAGTTTGACAAAGAAAACTGAATGACTGCTTTTCCTCACAGTATAATCCTGGAGTGGAGTGAGGAAGATGCACGGGGAGGTGGGGTGCTTAGGAGCTTAGTTCCTGTTTAGCTTTGTGTCATTCTTTTAGTCCCCCAGGCTACAATATCCATTTAGAAAGATTAAATAAAGACTGGGGGCAGAGAAAGCGGAGCGAAAGGGGGAGGCAGAGGTAGAAGAAAGTAGAATGCTTTACGCATTAGAACAACGAGCCTAAAACATTACTCATTCTCAAATACGTCTCACTTCTTAGAGACAAGCTGTTCCTTGGGAAATCACGGGCAGGTGAAAGACACTTGGATGATTCTTTAGACACTGGATGATTCTTTTTTGTCTATGAACCTCCGTTTTTCCTTCCAGCATTCTCAGGTGTGCTGGGGGCCCTGGGGAGAGGATTTTTTCTTAAGATACTTCCACCTCCTAATCTCTGTGCCTACAAACCAAATATTGATTTATTTAGTAAACCAGCCTGTGGAGCAGCGATTATAAAGCCCTGTTTACTCAGCAGTTGGGCTCCCCTGACAGCTGTTCAGTGGGGATTATGATGTCACAGCGGTAATTACACTATAAACACAGTGGGGGGAGGGAGCAAAGCAAGAAGGGGAACTGTGAGCTTGTTACCAGGCAACACCAAATCTGTAACCTGAAACCCAGCAAACATGTACATTTCCTTACAAGCCTCCCAGATGTCCTCACTTCAGGGCCAACAGCACAGTTTCAGTTTCAATTTGTTTATTTGCTCTTCTTCCGTCACCAATATGGAGCTGAGACTGTGGGGAGGGAGAGGAGAAGGCAAAGGGAAATGGGAAAGGGAGGGGTTTTGTGCTTTCTGCCTGGGGTATCTGCCAACCGGAGCAAGCCACGAGCTTGGCCCCTCTGCAGAGAGCTCAGTGTCCAAGGAGGTCACTAAACTAGGTACAGAGGCCAAAGGCCACTAAGAAACTAGACCATGGGGTGGAGAAAGAAAAAAAGGGGAGAATGAAAAGTAAGAAGATGGAACTGATTAAGCAGAGAAAGAAGAGCCCCCTGCTTGATGAGACCCGGGGTCTAGAAGGTGCCCTGGAGTCCTCACGGCCACAGCCCCATCTAGTGGCTGCCCCATCCCTCTCGGGCTCCCATGCTGGTGTCTCCCCAGCCCTGTTCATTCAGACTCCAGGGAACAGGAAGAGGACTTAACAGCTCTACAGAGACTTGGCAGCAATTTCCTGAATACCCTGTGCTTTCCTCCCCCTGGATGCTCATCTCAGCAACAGTCAGCTGCTTTAAAAGCAAAATTACTGCTTGTTCAAATTGAACAGTTTTCAGTCTTTGAAGGTCCCTCTTACAATCTCTCAGGGAAAGTCTGACTTTCCTAAGCAGGATCAAGTACATCTCCCCCCAGTCTACCCCTGGTCCTCTTTTCCAGAGAGCTGTGGAAGATCCTGCAAATAGCTGGGGAAGGCGACAGATGGCTACATTTTCAGAAATTCTTCAATCTGGTTATTAATTGCTAGTAGTTTAAAATCCACCATGGTGAAAGCATTTACACCACAATATTGACAAACACAACAAATTGAAGCTTTCTCCCCATTCTCCAGACAGTTTGGTGACCAGCACACCACTGTTCCTAATCAACTACTTTTAACCTCTTTTGGGATTCAGTGCTTCACAAAGGATGTGCAGAAATCTCTAGCCACTGAGATTTGCAAATCATGGGACTCTGTAAACAAAGCTGTGAAAGAGGATGCTTCCCCAGTAAAATCTAAAAAAAACCTAGGCCAAGATTTGAGTTTTTCGGGACTGTTGTCCGTGTGTGGACAACTTTTACCGACTGGGGACGTTTCCTTTGAGACACATTCCTATGATGGCCACACAAACTTTCCCAGGGCCCTCTGAGAGTTAGAGGTTGGATGGCCAGGTGGCAAATATAAAAGACACAAAACAAAACAAGAAAATCATTCACTCAATAGAATTGCACAGTCTGTCACTGTCACTGCTGTTGGCATAAGTACAAACATAGCAGCTGTACAGTCAATGAATTTTCTGCAAATTTGGGGATTTCATCAGATTTCTTTTTGCTAAATTCTCGGAACAAGTGTCCAAAAATGACAGTTTGATGACAGAGTTCCGTTCCAGTCCTGGCTCAATCACTCCCTTGGTGGTTTATTGAAGGTCCCTCACTTTCCTTCCCTGGACCTCAGTTTCCCTTTTTATCAACAGTGAGGTTTGAGTCTTAAGATCACTTAACTCTGGAGCAGTTTTGCAGCTGGCTCCAAAGTGAGCCATAGTACTCAAATTCTGAGCAGCGCAGCAAGCAGAACTCAGCAGTGGGTGAGCAGCGTTTTTCCACAAGCTAATTCTCACGTCGTGGACTTGCTCCCCGCTCCTGTTGTCCTGGGGATGGTTTGTTTGTTGTGAGTGACTTCTCGGATGCACTACAAGTTCTGAGGAAACTGTCCTCAATATTGCAGCCCAGGGCCATGTTATCTCCCGTAGAATCTCCCAGGCTAATTTTAAGTCACTTTCCTAAACCAGGCGCTCCAAGGTACCCAGTTCTGCGTCACATGAAGCAGAGATGTGGGAGCCTTGGCAAAGTTTCCACCCCTTGGCAAAAATCTCACTTGGGACACTATCTGAGCCAGTCCCCAATGCCAAGCCCCAGCAGAGTTTTCTTTGCTACGTGCTAACACTGCACCTGCCTCCACGGTCCTTGCAGGAACCCAGGTCTAGAGCTAAGAGAGCTGTATCCCTCACCAACCCAGACCCCCATCTCCCTTCCACGGCTACCCCAGCTCCTATGGATAATCTAGGGAGCCACATTAGCTCTCCATCACACTCCCATTTCCTAAGTTGCCTTCCCACAAATGTCACTGTGCTTGATCTCTTTGAATGCTTTTCAGATGTCACCTCCCTGGCTTTCCCATACTGCCTTCTATGGACAGGAAGCCTCACCTTTACCCCTCTCTCATCCACTCCCCATGCAATGTGGCTCCACAGAAATCACCACCTCACCATGACACACTTCTTGTGCTTACCTCTCCCTGTCTATGAGCACAGGGGCTTTGGTTTATTACTAAGTCCCCAGTGCCTGGAACAGGGTCTGGCACCTAGCAGACCCACAATACTTGCACAATGAATGGATCCACAGGCTATTTTCATTATTCATAGATTCTTGCAATTATGAACTTGCCAACTTGCTAATATTTATTTGTAACTCCAAAATCAACATTCACTGTGATTTGACAGTTATTCACAGACATGCGGAGAGTGGTAAAAAATATGAATTCCCCAAAGCACCTGGCCTCAGCTAAACTGAGCTCCTTACAGCTTCCAAATTGTAAACCAGTGTCCTATTTGAAGTCTGCTTCAATGCTATGCATTTCACATTTTTGTGCTTTTTGTTAGTGATTTCACTGGTTCCAATGCATAGGGCTAAAGTGCTATCTCGCTTTTCTAAATGCAAGAAAGCTATTCCTTACAGAGAAAACGGATGTGATACACAAGCTCCCTTTGGGCATGAGTTGTAGCGCTACTGGCCGTGAGTTCAGTGTTAATGAATCAACAATATATAAAGTTACCTCAAATGGATTCAAACGTAAAGCAACGTTATACAGACAAACCTTGTCCTATAATCAGATCACTTCCAATAAACCCATAGTAAGTTCAAAATATTGTTAAGTCAAAAAGATGTGCTCATCTAACTTACTGAACATCGTAGCTTAGTGACATAGTCTTCTATAGACAGTGAGTTATTTCCCATCATGATCATAAGGCTGACAGGGACTGCTGTCCAGAATTATAAGAAAATAAAACATTCTACATCTTGCTAGGCTAAGGAAAGATCAAAATCTAAGTTTAAAGCATGCTTTCTACTGAATGTATATTGCTTTCACTCCATCGTAAAAGAGAAAAACCTTAAGCCAAGCCATCGTAAGCCAGGGACTATCTACACATGGATCCATTGATGACAATATGTGCAGAGGTTTAAACCTAAACTTGTATTTCTCCTGTGAGCAGCTGTTGAGTATTTACTAATTCACTGTTCACAGAGACTCAGAGACTTTACAGAGCAAAGCTGCTATGAACATCATCACCTGGAGTACAATCTTGAGCATTAGCCTATTAGCATAAGGGTGGTTTGGTAACTGGCTTTCCTTTCCTGTGCCCCAGGTCCCTAATCTATAAGTTGGTCATGATAGTACCAATCCTCATGGCTATTCTGAAGAAGGAATGAGGTGAGAGAGGCCCCAGCACAGCACCTGACCGACAGAAGGTCCACCACCATTCACTCTCCTCATCCATCTCTGTTCACATATATATTTGCAATCTGCAGGTAAAATGCACCTTGTTTTTCTGTGTGACCAAAAGCATTTTTCTTTGTAGTTCTCGTGACTGTGAAACAGCTCAGCAATGGTCCTGGTCCCTTTTCCTTTTGTTGACCTCATCAAGTTTTGTATTAAGCAATGAGCATCTTATTTTAATGTAGCTTTTCTTCCTTTTCAAAAAGTCTATTTTTTACAATAAACTCCAATGTGATGAATTACTAATTTAAGGGATACAAACATGTGTATGTCCCTGAACACAGATTTTGGTAGTGATAATAGGAGACATCTTGATAGACGCCCAGTTAGGTGTGTGTGCCTCAGACTTAAAGGTTGACCGAGCGACTCTCTCATCATGATGCAGTTTCCAGCTTCTCAGAGAATTCAGACCTGGGAGAAGCTTTCGTGATCACCTCATCATATTAAGGAGGAAAATCAAGGCTAGAGAATAGAAGTAAGTTGGGTGAGGTCAAATGTTCTGTCGATGATTGTCAAGGACTCGATCCCAGGCCATCAGACTTTCAGATCAGCACTTCTGTCAACACCTGTAGCTAGGAAAAAAATTAGGATGCTCATATCAGGTATCACAGGCTGATTTCTGAGACTTTCTAAGGCCCTGTAATTTTGAAGAAAGGAAATGTGATGGATACATTTTGTTTCTTTTTTAATTGAAGAAAGGAAATGTGATACATTTTGTTTCTTTTTTAACCAAGAAATGTAAATACGCTATCATGTTCACTCCATCCCTGTGTGGTTTCTGTGTTGACATATGGCAATCAGAGTCAAGAAGAAGCTCTGTGCTCAAGAATAGGATGCAGTGTCAGAAGGGCCAAAAAGGGATCTAAATCTGACCAGCACAGCACTGTCTCTGCATGTGACATTTCAACTCTTCTCAATCTACTGTTTCCTGTAGGAGGAAGAAAGATTACAACTTTGGAGCATACACTGAGCAGTATTTTTCTGATATGAAGATAATGGATACACACATATAAATCATCATGACAGTAATGAACAGTTCCTAGAGAATGGCAGGGCCTCACGGGGTCATCCACTCCACTAGTAAAACTTTTCAAACCACTCTGGAACTTAGCTCTCTGCTGCACCTTATAAAGTTCCTGATGCTAGCAGAATATGATAGAAATAGATCCCTTATATTGACAAAAAATGTACACTGACCATAAAATGCATATTCTATTCTTTAATATTTGGTAAAAATGTTTTCTTTTGACCAAAACCAAAGCCTTGTTTTCTTTCCATTTGGATGTTGTTAATTCTCTTTTATTCCAATCAGCAGCTGTGGTATATATCTCAGATAAATGGTGGGCTGCTCCATGAAACTTCTCCATAAAGTTACTTTTCCATAAAGGTATTTGCATATTCTAACATTGGTTCCAAAATATTAGCCAAGTCGTTAGTTATCTTTCTTAAGGATCTATCACAACTGTTTACCTAGTACACACTTGTGCGCTAAGCTCTGCTCTTGGGGGTGGGGAGCACACAAAGAAAGGAACACAAATTATACATCTCAGGTAGCTCCCGCCTTGGCTAGAAAAAATTTTCCATACTAGTAGGCAATCCAGAGCAGAACCAGATAAGCAAAATTATTTAACAGTGTGTGACAGGGTAATTACATATAGAAATGTACATTTCAAAAATAATACAGAAAGATAAAGATTGATTTATCAGAGGAGTGGAGGTGACCATGGAAGATTCTGCTGAGGAGGTCATTGCTGAGTTGTCAGTTTTGAAGATTGACCAAGAATGTTCCAGGTGAAGTAAATGAAGAAAGAAAGGACATATGGACCAGTTGGGAACTTGACTGTGAAAACACAGAAATGGCATCTAATAAGAGAAAGAGAGGAACATTAGTTTGGAGATAGAGGCAGAGACAGGTAGATGCTATCCGACAGCCACAGAGGATTTGGAAACTCTCTCAGGCAGGGAATATGGAGGCTATGCTGAAGAGAACAGATACTGGCAGTGAAGAGATGAACCTTAGAGGTAAGTTTGCCACAGCCTCATGGAGCAAAAATGAGAACAACACACCAGAGGAAGCCATGTCAGGACACTTGATTGAAGAAAACTGTCCAAGAAACTGAAATCCTATGTGGCAGGCCATCGTCTCTTAAAAAATGCCTAAGACTGGTGACAAACTCTAGAATCATCATCACCATCCACACCTAGCCCCTAACCTTTTTTTTCCCTCTTGGCAAACAGATTCACCATACTACAAAGGAAGGAAACCATATGTTGCTCACGAATTAGCTCTGGTCCAAGTGGATAGATGCCCCCCTGCCTGGGAAGGGATGTAGGAATAAGCCCAGGCTGTGTTACTGTAGAGCAAGAGGAAATGGGAGACTTTGTGACTTCCAAGGACTCTGCTATGATTGTTACCAGTCAGAAAATAACCACCTAAATATTGAGTATCTAGGGATGTGCGATTCTCTCCTCCTTCCCTCTATAAAAACTAGATGATGCCAGATACATTATGCTCTTTTGAGTTTAAGAGGAAGAAGATAATAAGATGACAGGAACACTCCAGCACTATGCTTTGGTGGTAAAGTCTTTCCCGATCTCTTCTTACTTAGCAAGTTGTAAAAATCCTCCTAAAAATGTACAGATCTGAAAAAGCAGAAGAAATAAAAAGTATGCAAAGCAAGAAGGGAGCAGCTACCAAAAATGGAGGAGGCGTGCAGAATTTATGACACATATATTTTCTCCTTCTCTTTAGTTCCAGTGGTTCTATCAGGTGTCTCCCTAGAGAACCAAGAGGAGAATCTCATTTATAGCCATAGGCCAAAATGATAGAGGCCTCACTGACTAACCATACTGTCTCTACTGAGTCCTACCCTAAAAGTTCACAAGGGCATAAGAAAGTGGCTTCGGTATACAATGAGGTAAGCAAGTGAGAAGGATTATAAACCTTCTCAGTGATGCACCATAGCACATACTGGGAGCATTGTTAAAAGATTTTATTAGACCAGTTTCTGAAAGAGCATGCCTCATAATTTCAATTTCAATTATTATAACTCACATCCCTGGATTCTTGTTACACCAGCCTTCCTACTCAAAAATATTTACAACAATTGGCACTTCTTCTACATGGAGACCCACCAGTGACGCCAAAAAGTATTGGTAATTTCTACTAATCTTTTATTTTGAACATGACACAAATAGAGATGAATGTGGAAGGGAAAGATCTTATGAGACTTCCAATTTTGATCTAAAGGACAGATTCGTCACCACATGAAAGCACAGTGGGTAATTACCAGGTGGTTGAAATGACAATTAACTCCATCCTTAATAATTATAATTTGACAGGCAATAAATCAAGATGGCAGCTATCTGTAAATAAACACCCACAGAGCCAGCTGACTGGGATTGCACAACACTCACCCTCATAAAGCTAGCAAACTAGTTCTGACTAGTAAGCAAGTTAATCTCCCAAAGACCAGAGAGAAATAAATTTTTGGGTCACCATGTTCCTTCATTTGTCAGCTGGACACAATTGAGGACCCAGTGTTGTTTTGTTTTTGCTTGACTTTTTCTAGGACAATTATTGTTATTTTCCAGAAAACATTATCTCATTTTAAAATACAGGATTATGACTTTCTGGTTCAAGTAAAATTGTTCTCTCAAATGACTTTAACCCATGACCTTACATAGCCCTTCGCATGTTTTGTCTTGGCCAGCGAGCAGCATGTAAGGAGGTTACCGTCTCTCTACAAAGCCTCTCTTCAGTTCTGTTTCACTGCACTTTCCTACTTTTTAAAGGGTTGTTTCTGGATTCCCTATAAGCATAATGGTGTTTTTGTCAACAACAAGAAGGCCTATATTATTTGTTACTTTTTGCTCACTGATTTCTATGTTTCTGACTGGTTAATCCTCTTGGCAGTTCTCTGAATCAAAAATCTTTTTTTTTCAATTATCTTTGAGACTATAGAGGCCAATATTGACTCAGTCACTCTCCTAGGTCATACAGCTAGCAAATAGTGCAAGGTTTTTGACTCATGTCTCCCACCGAAGACACTATCCTCTGCTTTGCTACTTCATCTGTGCAGTCTTCCTTGTTTTCTCCAGGTTTTATATTGGTCTTCTTTTTAAAAGCAAAGTTTTCACTAACCATCTTTTCCTTGATCTACCTTAGCTACTCCCACAGCTACCACGTCATTGCTAAGGATTCCTAAATCTATCTTTAACCTAGATCTGCCTTCTGAATACCAGATCCTTGTAACAATACATTGCTATAGTCCCTGCCTGGACTATCCCTGAGAAAATACCCCTTAAATAATTTGTGGTCAGGCACGGGAAGCGTATACAGTAAAAAACAAATCAAGAAGCAGTGCTTTCCTGGAACATCTGATAGAACGAGAGAGTGGCAGGAAGACAAAGATGTAAAATATAGAGTATGGTAGAGGACAACACATCTTAAATGGGACAGAAGCAAGGAAGGGGATTCTGGGAGATCAGAAGTTGGAGGAAGACTAGTTCTCAGCTAAGTTGGCAATAGGATGACTCCCCGAAAAGTGACAGCCTAACAGAGGCAGGGCAATTGATGAGGTTGGTGTCAGAGGAAAAGCCATCCCACACAGGGGAACAGCTACTGGAAAGGCTTTAGAAAGGAACGTACTAGAATCCTATGACAGAGAGGTACCAGAGAAGGCTGGAGTAGAACAGGGAGTCCTTCTGGGTATGGGCAAGGCGCACGGTCTGGGGCCACCACCATAAACGCTTCAGGATTTTACCCTGGGTGGGGCTGGTTATCCTTAGGAGGAGCCATGAGCTGAATTTCCTTTGAGAAGACCATTCTGGCTGCTGCGTGGAGAACAGGCTGAAGGAGGGCAGGGTAGAAATCTGACAGGCAGCTTAGAAAGCCGTTTCAACAATTCCACAGAGATAGTGGTGGCTTCCATGGCAAGAGATGATCAGATGTTGGGAATATATTGGAAAAAAAATCCGATAGGATTTGTAGAAGTAGCAGATACCAGAGGTTAAAGAAAAAAGTCATGGAGGACTGAAAACCATTTGCTGAGGAGGGGAAATCGGACAAGCAGATCTCTGAAGAGTGGGAAATAGGTCATGAGGTCAGTATTGTATATTCCTAGGCGACTTTGATACATGGTCTACATATAGCCACTCATTGTTTCCCATTCAAATCATAAGTAGGCATCCATCCTGTGTCCCATGAATCCCTCATTTCCATTACCAATGTCACCATCTATCCAGGCATTCAAGCCACATGTAAGGTCCCTAGCTGATGCTCCCTTCTCCTCATTCCAGCTTTTAAGCTTGCTTCCAAAATTATCCAGGCTCTTGTTCCATGAAAACACATGTTTTTTCCTGTTCCGTGGTGCAAATCCCTTCCCCAATCTAGGCGAGGCCTCCAATCATCTTCTAACTAATTTTTCATGGCCAGTGTAAATTTATTCTTTAAGGAACAGCTGGAACAGGCCTCCTCTCAATGCCTTCCAAGGAGCTGCCAGCAAAGTTGGCCACTCACTCCTCTTACTCAGGTATTATTCATCAGGGTAACTTTTTCTGTTTGGGGTGTTTGTTGGTACTTGTAGTGAAGAGTGCACATGAGAGTGATGAGAAATGAGGCCAGAGGAGGACAAAAGGAATGACTTCATGCAGGACCTTGGAGGGCATGCTGAGAAGGTTGTACTTGGTCCTGGAGTTGTCAGGAATCATGGCAGAGCTTCCAGCGGCCAAAGGGCTGGGCTCAGCGTGAGTGCTCAAGGGTTCACTCCAGTGATCTGGAGGGTAAAGCAAGTCAGGCAAGACTTGATAGAATCCTGAAATAAGGTCGAGAGAATGGAGATGAGGAAGAGATCTGGCTTTTCTGAGCAGACTCCACGGAGCTCGTGGATTGTAACACGTATTAAACTCCACCACTGAGATGTTTTAGTTCAGTTAATTCTGTCAACTATCTCATGAGAGAAATAGTACTTATCCACATTTCCGGAGATGTTAAGCTAAGATGAGGACAGGCTGAGTAAGTTGCCTCAGCCACACGGAAAGGAGAAGAGCCTTGGTTTGAATACAGGCAGCAGCTCATGGACCCACACTCTTCCCAGCCCCCAACTTTTCTGCCAACAACATAGTGAATTAATATAAAAGTGTATTTAGCTGTACAAGAACATTTTCTTACCCCATATCAACGCAAATTGAATGTCCACTTCAATACTATTTGCAAAATCACTCTTTCGAAATGCATTGTCATGAACAGCACACTCTATAACTTATGTTTATGCGGATTCTCGACCACTATGTGATGTTTGTCTTAGTCTTTTTCCACTTCAGTAAAATGAGGGGAAACATCCAACATATGGAAACATTTCCACACTGCAAGTTATGCTGAAGGGGAGCATTATGCAATTTGCAAACACCGTCAAATGAAAAATAAATATGCATTAGAAAAATACTACATGGAGAGATAAAAATATCTTTATCCTGATGACTTAGTCATTTTTTCATTCAACAAACATTAATCAGTCACTCATGTTATGGCAGGGGGAGCAGGGATTCATGGGACAAGAGAGATGAATAATACTTGGACTGCTCATGAGGAAACTCCTAGTCTTTGTGGTTTTAATTTTTAAATAGTCATGGTGGGATGAAAACATCAACATTCAAAGATAACCAGAACTCTGTGTTTTGATTTAGGTAGATCTATAGTCTCTATCTCAGCTCTGAGCCTCAGTTTCCTAAACTGAAAACAAAATGCTACTTTACAGAATAGTTGAAAGAAGGAGCAAGTATGCTCAGGACCTACACATCAATTTGAAGCAATAAGTAGTTCAGTGAATAACCACAGTAGTTTTTTTTATTTTTCAATCATCAGTACCATTTCTAGGCTCCAGTTAAAATTCCCAAGTAGCCAAGCATTTCCACCTGTTCCTAAACTAGCAAACAACAACAGATGAAATCTCCATGGCGGCTTCAGATAGGAAGAGGATGACCCAACAGTGGAGAACCAAGTTGGCTAAGTTTTTGCAAGAATAGCTCCTGATCGTCAACACAGATGGACAGAGGGCCAAGGTTTGAGCAGGGGGCATGAAACTACCTGTCTGATGGTGAGGACTTGCAGAACAACAACGGGAACAGTGACCTGAGATCCAGTGATATTACAGACAAGCACAGTTGGGTTTCTCCCTGAAGATATCCTGACAGATTTTCTTCAAAGAGGTGACACCAGCAAATGGTTGATTGAAAGGGACCTCAATAAACCAGGCTCCCAAAGTAGCACAGGCCCTGTCATCATCATCACTCACATTAATGTCAAATGTGGTGATACAGGACTGTAATCCCAGCCTTGAAAGTCTGATGCAGGAAGATTGCCTCAAGTTAGAGGCCAGCCTGGGCTACATAGTGAGACCCTGTCTCAAAATCAAAAACAAAATCCCATATTGCAGGTATGAGTCAACAGCAGACACAAGAAAGAAATGGTTCTCCCGCCTCCACATGCTAAGCATCTTTCCATATAAGGTATAACTGACAAAAACCTAACAGGAGGAAAAGAGCAAATATAAACATTGATAATATCAAGATTTTGTGAGGCTCTTTTGCTTGGGTATAACTTGTTTAATAGTCTTCGTAACTCATTTAGATTGGTCTTCTAGTTTACTGGATGAAGAAACTGAAGCTCAGAAGGTAAATTCAAATTCTCCTGAGGTTTTCACTGAAAAGATCTCAACATCTCACCACTAATAGGTGAAATCTGAATCCAGATCTCTGTGACATCAATGCCTGCATTCATTCTTCTATGTTGCTCCCTGTCTAGGAGGAGTAAATCTGGTATCAGTTGGTGTATGCTATCTGATTGTCTTCCCCTCCCTTACAAGATCCACCCCAGTCTGCTGTCGTGGAGCCTCTAAGAAGCCAACCTCTGATGAATATTACAGTGTTCTTAGCTTTCTGGTTTTTGGCTGAGCTTAGTCAATGGACAACACCAAATGATTGTAAGGTACAAGAAGGGAGAAAGTGTGTATGTATTCTCATGTTTCTTCTCAGCCTTCCTTCATTGAGCCATCATTGGTTTCCTATAGCAACAGGTCCTAGTAAGCTGCCTCTTGCTCCAGGGCCCCAGCCTTCAGGTCTTACCTGGTTCCCCGTCTGCCTGGGGAAGTAAGAGTTTCCCACCATTGAAAGTCCCTGGGTGCCTAATCATTCCTTAGCAATTCTCTTAACCTCATTCTTTTATTTGTAGTTCCTTTTCATGAAATCCCATTCAGTTAAACCCTTATGAGTACAACATTTACTTACTGCTAAGACTCTACTAATACACCAAGTTTAAAACTATTGTTTATTTCATGCCACCATACCTTTAGACTCTTAAACTGGGTTCTGAAGATCCAGTAAATAGCATCATCTTGCAACTTACGGAAATGAATCAGCTAAGATTGCAGTAAGCATATTTTGTTTGGATTTGATGAGCTCGTTGAAGGCACAATAAATTCCCCACATGTTATTGGCAATCCCTGTGATGAATGAAATTTCCTAGTTATATTTGGAATGTGAAATTTTTCCATGAGGCCATGCAATAAAGATGAAATCCAAAGAACATGAAAACATGTTACAGATCCTGCCAAGAAGTTCTCTAGCATATATGCAAAATGGAACTAACAGTATTTATAACTGTGTCATAGTAAGTGAGTCTTCAGTGGGGAGAACGTGATTGAAAGCACGTTGGGCTCTCCCCTCACTGGTGCTTAGAAATTATGAGTAACTTGAAAATGAGCTGAGAAACAGCTCAACCTTCATGGGTTTTCTGAAATTGCACCAGACTCCTACCCAGTAGTAGTTTGTCCCTGAAACACATCCATCAAATAGGCTAAATGTGGGTCTTGAAGTCATCACTCAATGGATTGGTTAGGTAAAGGCCAACACTGTGTATCCATGTGCAATAAGTTGAGCTTTAAATCTCCCTCTCCCCCACAATATCTCTCCCCTACTAAAACTAAGAACATCAAAAATAACTGTTAGCTACAACTCCTGAACATAATCTGCACAATAATATCATTCCTGCCTTACTCCACACACAAAGACCTATGCTATGGTTAATTGCATGCATGGTACATAGAGCAGAGGTGTTCCTTTCTGGTAAAATTATGGGAAATGGCTTAGTTATTGTTGGAGTTCTATAGTCTTGCTGCTCTTGACATGAAGACCAACATGGCAATTTCACTTTCTATGCTCTCTCCTGAGAAGAGCAGAACATGGCTATATGTTTCATGAGAAGACGTGCTTGCTCTTCAAACTCACCTATGAATCACTCAAAATCTATCTCCCCTTCTCACATTCTGGACTCTCTAAAGTTTTCCTTACAATCTTTTAGGGCCTTATATCTATAGTACACAGTAAGTGCTCAGAATTTTGCATGAATAAATAGAAGCACTTCAGGAATCTATAGTTCTACTCTCTGAAAATTTGTGGAGAGAGTAGAAAGCCCAAGTCTGTTTAAAATGCCTGGACATTAGAGATGCTCTTTTTTTTTTTACTCTCCCAGCTGGGTGGCATCATACATGTTTTTCAGTATCTCTGGCTTTCCCTTTCCATGGACCAGGGCACAAACTTGTTTAGTTACATTTTTTTGGTGATTATACATTATAATCTTTTATAATCCCAATGCCCAAACCACATCATTTCTTCTGACTGGTACTATGAACACACCATACAATGAGATGTGAAGACAAAGGGGGTTCAGGAAATGTTCTCTCTTGGCAGAAACCTGAATTTAGTGGAAATCTAGTTCATTCTTATCCCCAAATTCCCCAGCTTCACTGATGTGTTAGACCTTGCAGTTAGACAAGCTTCCCCGTCTTCTTAGAGGGGCAGGTTATATTGTTAAACAGTTAACCAGTATCTGTTTACTAGGAAAGTTTTAGATGAGAAACATTAGATTTTATCCAGCATCTACATCTTTGAACCAACAGGTGCCATTTGGTCCCTGGTAGTTTAATAAGTCTCTGATAGTATATGCATTGCCAATGCCATTTGAGTCCCCCCTACAACATTCCCCTATTTCAAGCATAATTTTTCAGTGTTTCCTGAGTGCCATGCATAGTACCAGATATGGAGGCTGTAGCACTAAATAGCATGTGATCTTTCAGGAAAAAAAAATGATGAAGGGTAAAGAAAGTGTTGAAACCAGAGCCAGACAAGGTGAGGCAAAGGAGCCAGGTAGGGTGCACAACTTAAAGTAGCCCACAATCTCGGACTCATGGGACTTGCAAGATAACTCTTGCACTGCCCTGAGAATGAGGGTCTCCTTAAATTTTGTTTCCAAGGCATGGCACTTGCTGCACTTTCACTGAAGCCCTGGTCTAAACACAGGGAAGAAAGACCTAACTCCCCTGACGAAATCCAAGAAAGTTTTGCAGAGCAGGTGACTTTGAACATTTAAGCTTTTGAGAAAAGGCAAGACTTGGCCAGGCAGAGAAAGGTAGACAAATTGGAGGTGTCGACAAATGCCCGACTGTAATGGTGAGAGAGCACAAGGTGGAGGAGCCTTGGAGAAGTGGTGGCAGGAGAGGGACTGGCCAGGGATGAGACAAGGCCAGTTCACAGAATGCAGGAGAGATATATGCTGTATATTTAGGAGGACCAGGCAATTTATCACTGAGCTGGGACACATTTTTTGGAAGGTGAAAGGGGCAGCAGGATCAGACAGGAATGGGTAATATGTTGGCAAGACACAGCGAGCTGAGGTCGCCTGACATCATCTTCGGCGTAGTGTTTTCCATTCTGCTAGGTGTTATGAATACTTCATTTTTGTCTGCCAGTGGGGCAGACCTAAAGGAAAACAGGAAAACAGCTTGTGATTAGAAGCCCAGGAAGACCTCTCTCTATATACAAGTGTCAGCACAATATTCAGCTTATTATCGCTCCTTGTACATAAGAACCAGGCAGCCAGCTCAGCATCTGTCTAGGTTTAAACCCCTATACACTTCTGAATGTCCATATGTTGAGGTGTTAGTTTTAAGTGCTAAAAGATTACACCATTTCTATCCATAGTAAAAATGGGAAATTCTTTTTAAAAGCTTATTTCATGGAGCACGGTGGCCAATTTACATTCATACTGTTCTCCAACAACCTCCAGAGACTTCTGATTATGCTTCACGGATACGTGGCTGCCGACTCCTGGATGCAGTGGGATTCTGAGCTCAGGTGAGGTCTTGATGCTCAGGACAGTGTTTGATACACAGGAAGAAAATCATTATAAAGAATATCACTTATTTAGTAATATTTAATACAAAGGTGTTTTGGATGCATCTCTCATACTCACCAAATTATGAGTATGATTTTACCTATTTCATTTTTTATTATTAAATATAGAAAAGTAGAGAGACTAGTGTAATACATACCTATATGTATATCACCTGTTCTGAAATAATGATTTCAGTTATATGTATAATCACATATACACACACTCATATCATTTCCAGAATAAAATATGGATGTCAGAATATTTTTCCCTTAAATACTTGGTCATGGATTCCTAAGTGATGAGAGTTTTCTTCAAATAATACCTAACAAAATTAACTGCTAACAAAATCAACAATAGCTTCCAAACATTGTTACACTTTTCATATTCATGTTAGCATCCCATATATTCCCAGCTCTACTTTAGAGCTTATACCAGACCATTGCATTTACTTGTTATGTAGCTGTCTCTTAACTCTTTCATCTTGAACACTTATCTCCTGGAATCACTGAAGAGCCCAGGCCAGTTGTCACACAGGATGGCTATCATCCAGATTTGTTCCTTCATGAAATCATTTCTTGTTTCTTCTAAACTATAAATTGAACCAAAAGGTTAAGTTATATGCAAGTTAAAACTATTAGGCCTCATTCTCTCCTTACTTCAGTGTGTATCACATCTGGAAGCATAATGTATCCAATTGCCTGAAAAGGATATTGGTGATACTGACATTTTTTAAATTGGGTCCACTTAGAAAGAAGAGCCCTAAGATTATGGAGGCTAGGTCAGGTGATCAAACTCATGCAGTTAGTAAAAGGCTGAAGCAGAATTCAACGTGTTACCTGCCAGTACCTGCTGGGGATCAAGTGTTGAAGAACAGATTCTCAAAATATCCCATGTGGGCAAAGTAGAACTAGCTGGAGGCACACAGGTGAAGCTGCACACCATGTGCATAAATGCAGAGTAACCTTCAATTGTGGCAGATGGAAATGAGACTGTGGGTTGGGACCAGCTAAATACTTGACCCAAAGAAAGTTTAATGAAAAGACTTTTTAAAGCTTATTTAAGCTGTCAGAAATAAAGTAGACATTGTAATGCTCTTTTCCAGACAGATTTGTATTATAATAGATGAGAGAAGATAGTCAGAAACTTGGAAAATCACCATCCTCACGGAATAGGAGCTAGTAACTATTTGTTGAACGAGTGAAGCTATTTAAATTGAGTGTCAATACTTCTTTCTATATGGACCCAACAGCCAATTGATCTTAAAAGCTATTGATTCCAATTCCCCAGTATCTTTTGATTCCATCTGTTCTTCAGTGCTTTAGACCAAGTCACTCTATCTCCTCCCAAAACATTACCACATTCTCCCCGTGAGTGTGCTCCTCACTCAAGCCTCTTCCCAACCCATTCTTCACTCTGCCACCAAGTAATTTTTAACACTGCAAGTTGAATTTAATGTTAGGTTTAAATCCTTCAGTGGTTTTCAATTAAACTTAGGACAAAATTCTAAGACAAGTCTGACCTTGTCTCATGAGAATCTACATGGTCTGCCTGGCATCCATTTATTTCTTCAGGTTCATCTCTTACTTCTGTACCTTTCTGTTGTGTTGCTCTAACTCTGCTAGTTTTTTTTTCTTTTTCCTTGTACATGTTAATCTCATGCTTCTGTACCTTTGCTTATGCTATTTCTCTTTCTGATGTCTGTCTTCCAACATAGACATCCTTATAATTTCACCTCCAATAGAAGCTTTTAGTGGTTCTTTCTATGACTGAGTTAGCCAACCCTGATAGCTGCACATAGAATTATGAATATGTATGTATGTCTCTCTAACTAACATGTAAATTCCAAGTGGTAAGAAACAATCTAGCTCTTAGCCATATCTGTAATCACTAGTATTCTCTGAAGGTCCAACCAAGTAAGTGCTTAATATAAATTTACTCATAGTATACAGGACCCTAATTTAGAATATTTCCACTTATACTTTTACTGGGAATTGGTGTGAAAGTGGTGTGTGTTCAGTATAAACTATATTTTGAATTTAGAGTTTTGATCTTTTCCTGGGCTACTTGTACTTGGTATATTTTCTCCTGACGCTGGGCATCAGCCACTAGCAAAGCTCCCAATCAATCATAAGGGTAAACCACAGATACTCTACAGTGAATGAGTGAATGAATGAATGAATGAATACATTATTTAATGATACCAATCTTTTCTAAGAGCGATTATGTAGTACTCATGGTTCTTAGTCTGCAATAAAGTTTCAGCTTTGCAAGCTTTTTATCAATTAGGTGTCTGTAACAATAGAGTCTTGCATATTCCCAAATTTGGGCTCCACACATAACCATAGTGCAGTTTTCTCCTCTATCTATGTCAGTTACATTTGCTAAGTGTGATCATATGAGCCACAAAAACTCAAAGGAAGTATCTTGACAGAGTGAGAGTTTATCCTGAGAAGAAAGGATGTCAGGGAAGACTTTCTAAAGGACTCCAGAGAGACATGAGAGTTGTGGAGTTGTTTATCAGTTGACCAAGAAGGGAAGGTAAGATATAATGGGAATTCCAGGCAGGTGAAACAGCATGTGCAAAGGCACAGAGAGAAAAGAGAATGCGAAGCTTCTGGTACATTGCAAATACTTCAGTGTAGCTAACAGTGAGGTTAGTGAGCTCTGAGTCTCTGAAGCTCTTCCAGCCATGTTAGGGAGCTTATGTTTTACGCAAATGCAATGAGAAGATGGCAAAAGAGGCATACATGGGATACCATGACTAAATACTAACTTTTAAGCAAATGCACAAACTATTCCTCAGATGAAGAAAAAAGACACACACTCCAAATTCAATTTGCTAAGTGTACTGAATTCTATTTACTACTTGACTTTGTCAGGGCATGTGTTTTTGTGCTCCTTTTTCCATTTGCCAAATCAAACATGCCTATAGCACTGTGTGGAAGTGGCATCGTCTTCTACTTAACCCTCTCCTTCACTAGTGCAGGGAAGGGTGGATTAATGTGCTGCCTGATTACTTACATGTGGAGCAGGACCCTTCTCAAACTGCCCAAGATATTTGGATTCTGCTGTTTCTTTTATAGTTTTTATTTAGCCTGAGCTGAAAACGTGGGAAACAACAGCCTCTGTGCACGTGGATGGGTTTCCCTGCAGGAGTCTGAGCTGGCAGTTATTTTAATTAGCAACACACTTTATAAGGGCAGATTCAGAAATGGAAACATGTCAAGACCTTTTTAGCTATTGAGTTTGGCAGATTGCGTGAGTGTTCCTGGACAGGGTGATCAGCTCTTGACTACCCTCCGTCTCTCCCAAGGGAATCATGTGCACAGAAAGGGCTGTCTGTGCATAGAGCCTCCCTCGGGAGTTGGGGGAATCATCAATATGACCCACCAAAGGCTGAAGAGGCAGGCATCCTTCTGGAGCTTTCCAGAGCCTTCTGGAGCCTTCTGGAACCTGGAGTCCTAGAAAATAAGATTTTCTCAGAATAGGCCTACAGTCTTTCTTCTTTGGTCCAGTTCCAGATGAATTTTTTTTTGTTCTCACTAGCTCTCTGGAGCCATACCTTCTAGAGATACAACCCATTTATCAAGATTATCTGTCTAACAGCTACTTTGCATCTGAAGAATGATTTCTCCTTTTTATTGGAACATGGTTTCCCAGAATCTTGAAGATGAGTTTTGCATATTTGTGCACATATTATATATGTCGTTGTTAGCTTGAGCTATATCTAAGATGACTCATGCTCTACTCATACCATCTTAAAATAAATGGTGACTGTATATACTGTTCCAAAAGGAAGATGTCCTAGATGCGTAGATTAATTTAACAAGTTACCGTCTTGTATTTGCTTATCATTCATTTAATAGTCAGTGGCAGGAGATAGGAAGGAAAAGCCTCTTACTTTGAGAAGACTTAGGTTTAACGGGAAAATGACTCGTGAACTAACTTTTTTGGTTTGAAACTGGCAGAAGCCAAAATGAAGCAGCTTAATAAAGCCTGAGAATTTGGTGGAAGGAAGAAAACATATGAGATTCAAAGTCATATTCTGGGAGGCAACCAGGCATCCTGGAATGTCCTGGAAGACCACAGACGTAGGTACTTTTTCAAGATGAAGAAGACAAGGAAGGAAGATAAACCTTTATATTCTAGAAAATAAATGCACTGTAAATTTCTAACATACATTTGAAAAAATACTACTTTTTCAGGGTGTTCAAGTTTTAGGCCAAGAATGCAAGCAAGGATTGAGGCTCATTAGGTAAGAAAGATCATCTTAACGATGAGGATGCAAGCACATAAAAAATTGTCTGATTAAAATACGGCCTATTCCTATAGTTTCTTGTTCCTCCCTACAAACACCTCGTGAAAGCTAACAGGGCCTTGTGAAGGTCTTTTGTTGGAGTCAGGCTATCAACTAAATGATTAAATTATTTTAAAAAATAACAAATAAGTAAGCAAATAAAAGATTTCTTCCATACCGTTCCAGTGATCCATAAATGATGGGAATAGCCTTGACTCTCAGGTACATAGCCTCCTATTAAAGATCTGCTGTCTTTGCATTAAAAATACTCTAAAAATATGAGGTTGTTTTGCTTCTAAAAGTTGGCAGTTTCAACAGAACAGCTGGCAAGAAACCCAGACCTTCTCAGGAGGAGCTAAGATGAAACACATTAGATGGCACTAGCCGCACACCTAGCAGTCATGAGGTGGACCCACTTGCATTTGTTCTCAGGCACTTACTCAGCCAGCATTCTGTCCCTAGGAACCACTCTTGCCTATGAGGCTCTGTGGAGGCTTCAAGGATGGGCAAACCTCAGTCACAAAACATTCATTGCTCCCAGGCCAGTAGGCGGAATGGACAGGAAGCCAGATCGCTAAACAGCAAAGTACAATGTCCAAGTATGCTCCCCAGTTCCTGAAAGTTGAAAAACTGGTGTGTAAACACCAGGTTCTCCATTTCCATCTATGTGGGAGTAGGTATATCCTTGAGTATCACTGAGCTTTATCATTTTCATCTGGAAAGAAACAATGAAGATGATACAAATATTCACCTAACAGAGTTGGATATATACAAAATTCACAAAGTTTGAGAAATACTGTTGTCTCATGAAATGGCATTTATCCTGGGTTTTAGCGATAATTTTCATGTTTCCAAAACAATGTGACTTACCTCAAGTAACAGAAAGGTAAACTCAATCCAGAAGTAGAACTGGTTTCATGGATCTGTAATCCAAGCTCAAGAAGGCTCCAACTGTCACTGCTTTCACATTTTTAATAAACGTTTCTTTGAATTTGAATTTTACAAGTGAAACTGACTAAGCCGAGGGGGCACTCTCTGGGAGCTGGGGCCCCTCAGCTCATGTGCTTTCTCTTCACTCAGTACTTCCTCACCTGCCTTGATGGGTTCTTGGCCTCTTGTTTCCTAACCTGGGCACCCAAATATCTACCCAGCAACTAAGAGACTCTGCACTCAGGGCATCAACCAGGTCTTGTTGGCAGGAAGACATTCACCACCTCCCTCATCTGCCACTCCCGCAACCATCTGCAGGTCTGGAGAGCACTAGTACCCGGCATGTGCCTGCAGCACCCTGAGAGAAAACGAGGTGCTGGGTGACCTTGCCATACACACTAGCAGCACCATCACTCCTCCCGCAGGTGACTCAGTGGGTACTTCTCACTATTCCCATCCAGGAACAGTGTCCTTAGCAGAGGGTATGGTCCTTTAGAGTTCACCCCTGGTCATTGGCTGATAATTCTGTGGGAAAGGGACACTGGGTTTTCCAGCTAGGGCCTCCTATGTTCATTTTTCATGGCTATGGAGCTAGTCCTGCCAAGAATTCAAGTCAGAATGATCCCAAAGCCTCCGTTTCCTTCAATGTCCCGAAAGAATAAGGTTCACGTGGAGTAATGTAAGCATTTGAGGTCTTTAGCCAGCCTCACACCACATGTCCAGGTAGTTGTCTGGCAGCTCTGCTGCAGAAACTTTGTGACCCTACCTTTGATGCCAGAGGGCACATCCCATATGGCAGTCTTAATGGTGCCCATGTTGTCTCCTGTTTTCCCTCTCCTAGGAGCCAGCACTAGGACAAGGAAGTAATTGCCCACTGACTCTGTGCCTCATAGAAGTCATGCTGGTGGTGATAGGTGGGTAGTGCTGGGAGAGGACAGTGCTGAGTGGTCTTGGAAAGACGAGTACCCTCAGAAGTTCATCCAGAAAGGAGACAAAGGGAATGGAGATGAAAGGAGCGGTAACAATTATCTTGATTTGCAAAGAATGGAAGGGCTTCCTGGGATACGGAATTCTCAGTGTTAAAGCCAGTAGAGTCTGGCATGAGCTAGGATAGTTGGTCATCCTAGAGGGACAAATCATAGATGTAGCAATGACTAACAGTACCAGCACCTCACAGATAACAAAGCTCTTCCTCTTCCTTATCAGCTTCCCCAGCAACAACCATATGGGGAAGGCAGAGCAGATTATCATCTCCTTATATTATGAGGAAACTGGGCTTTCAAGATTGCAAATGACTTACCCCTAACCAAACAGAAAGTACTGGAATAAGACTGCAAACTCAGACTGGCTACTAATGAAACAGAAATGACAGAGTCTGATAACCAAATGCATGTGCTGAGGAAGAAAGAAGAGATAAGCATCTCAGTTGACCTAAAGAGACTATTTCTCTGTCAATAAATAGGGAAACCAAGAAGAAAGAACCTACTGAGACAAGACAGGCCACACAGGTTTGGTTTGGAAAATATAGCATGGTCTGAATGTTATGAACAACATAAAATTCTTTGGTGGGTTGATGTCTTGAAAGCAATCACCCACTATTATGTTTGCTCTATCGGCTAATTTATCTTGGGTGCTGCTAGATTATGAAAGAAACCTTGACAATGACTTTTTGCTTCTACTCAGGAACAATTCTGAGTCACTTTCCTGATGAGGTGCATGTAAGAAGTGGCAGTTACTACGACAGTGCAGAGAGTGAGCAACATGTGGCCCATTAAGTAAAAGACCTGAGAGTGGGAACCACAAGAGAGACCCAAAGTGGAAGAGGGTGGAGAGATTGGGATGTTGTCATTTTTTTGCTTTGTTGTTGTTGTTAACCCATTCATTCATTCATTCATTCAACCATGGGCTTTCAGGAACTGCTACCTTCAGGGAAAACAGTCTCAGTTTTGACACTCAGGACTTCACACTTGGCTGGGTACAGGGGCAGTGGCTGGGGTTATAAAGCAGATATGTATAGTGATTTGGGGAAAGTTAAACAGCAGAGTTAAACAGGGCTTTTAGGAATGAGTTTTTAAAAACCCAGGTAGAAAAGAGTAGAAAATTGCAACTCATTCCTTCTTCTTTTATTAGACAAGCATTCATTTTTGTCTCTACTATGTGTTTGCCTAATCCTGTATTTTTGTTTTCTCGTGGTACTAGGGATTGAATTTCTGCAGAGAGCTATATTCCCCATCCTTTTTTGTTTTGCTTTTGCTTTGCTTTGCTTTTTGTAGACAGAATCTCACAAAGTAGTTAAATTGTCAAGATTTGGCTCAAATTTGGGGTCCTTCTGACTCAGCCTCCCAAAGTGCTGGGACCACACACATGTGCAACCACATCCAGCTTCCTGGTCGCTTTGAACTGGTTCATTTCAAGATGCATAGGTCAGACACTGAGCTCTAAGTGTCTGGCTGCAACTTCCACCAACAGCTGATTCCTCCACAGAGGGTAACCACCAGGAAAGTGCAAGTACTCTAGGGGCTGTGTGCAAGGATGAGTTTCCCTATGCTCCTCTGAGGCAAGCTTACCCCAAGGGTAGATCAAACGCTCAGAGAATTTGTGGAATGGGTACAACAAACAGAAGCTACCACTGCACAAGCACATACCACATTCCCCACACTGGGCTGCATAACATTTTAAACTCATTCATTAAACTCAATTTCTGATGCCAAAACAAGAAACTTGGAGAGATTAAACACATTGTCAAAATAACACGACAAATAAGAACAAGAGTCCAAAGTACTTTTAATTTATATCTTAAGGTTTTTTGACATTGCTGAACTTCCCCAAAGTAATGCACTAGAATGCAACCATTCACTGAAATAGTCAATTTACTGAAATTCTCAATGTTCCTTATCTTATATCCTTCTTGTATTCTTATAATTGTCATCGCTCTTCCTATTATTAGTACATGTGTTCATAAATAGCAGGTGGGACTTTTTGTGGTGAGCCTGTTTTAGAATAGAATACATGAGTCCTAACCTCTTCTGGGCTCCTCAGGTAGAGAATAGCTAGCTAGATGGAATTAATCATTACATGAGCTTTAATATCTTCCCTATTCTTAAAATGCCGATTCTCTGAAAACTCCTGAGGCTCAAAAGGCTCAATCTTGTTGACTTTTTACTGGTCACAAGAACATTTGAAACCTCCCTGCCCCACTATTCCAGCTCTCTGTTTGCTTTTTGCTTTTGTTTGGTTGATTGTTTTACTGTGTACTTGTTTAATTCTCCCCAAATGTTATTAGAGGTTAGTAAAGTTAGGCAAGACCTCACATTATCAATCTAGGCTATTCAAAGCATATGCCAGCCCTGACTGTGTTGTGGATATTATTCCTCTTGGTTACAATTTATGACAAGCAAACAGAACTTTTGCTATAAACAAAGTTGCAATTACAAATTTAAAAAAAAGTAGAAGAAAGAGTATCTGGGCAAAGCCCAGAGAAAGGCTGGATCCCTGAAATTGACTCATGGTTTTGGGAAGAAGTGGGGCAGGGGGAGGGAGAGGAGAGGGAACTTTTCCTTCTGAAATCTAGAGAATCCATCCAGAGAGGCAGTGTGGCCTCACTTCTGTGGCTGAGAACTTCGACTCCAGCGTCCATCTGGTTTCCATAAGGCAAGGGAACTTGGCAAATCGCTGGCCACAGACCCAGCACGTGTGTATCCTGACCGCAAGCACCAGTCAGAGCAGCAGGAGGGCATGGACGAATTCTCCTTCCGCACCTCTGTACCCCCAAGGCAGAAAAAAAACTGCTTTAGGAAGCAGCAGAGAGCTTTTCAACCCCACTGGGCAGGTTCCAAAGACCTGTGCATTAAACTCCGTCCAAAGGTCCCACCCGCAGTGATATGATGGTACCAGTTGTTCCAGGAATGTCTGATCTGGTTCTAATGCTGTGGCTGCAGTTAACTCCATGCAGCATGTACAGAGCAGCAGGGTTACATTAAAGAGCCTTAACTCGGGTCCGTGTGCACATGGCACAAGTGAACGATTCTGCTACTCACTCACTGCGGCCTTGGACAAATTATATACACTGAAACAACATACAGAGTATTTTGTAACTTATGAGATTTCTGAGGGAATTATTGGTAGAACATGTAAAACTTGCTGTACACAGCAGGCGTCCAATAAATGTTATTGTTGGGGCCGAGGGGAAACTTTCTTCCAGGATTCTAGTTCATTAAAACATGCTCACAGTGTGACTGGCTCTTGGAAATTGTACGCTCCTCCTCTTCATTCACCTTTCAAACACAGCTTTGCTGTTTTCATGTTATACCACTTTCGGCGCTTCAGGTCCAGGAATACAGGCCACGCGATCTGAATGGAGTCTTCTACTCCGTCACTTCCGGATGAGAGAACTGAAGCAAAGAAAATGCCCAACAAATCACTGGCAGATCCTGGCTGGCCCAGCATTCCAACTCTCAGTTTTCAGTTTACTGTTTCACCTGCTCTCATAAATCTTTCTGAAATTAGGATAATTGCACTTATCCTTCTAAAAACCTTGTCAGGAAATGACAGATCTGTAACAAGTCTGAGGTGTCTACAGTATTTTTTACAGCAGTGAGATAGGCCAGTACTCAAAACTGTAGAATACTTCCCTGTATGAAAGAAAAAAGACTTTGCACATGTGATTAAGGATGATGAGATGAGGAAATTGTTCTGATCTATGCAAGTGGGCCTGATACAACTGCAAGGTTCCTACTCCACTAAGAAGTGGAGGGGTGGCCACGTGACAGAGGAAGCACTAGTGGAAGTGACAGGACTGATGGGGGTGGAAGGCGAAGAAACCCAGGAAAATAGGTCACCTCCAGAAGCTGGAAAAGAGAAGGCAGCAGTTGTCCTCTCCAGCTTCCAGAGGGAACCAAGGCACCCACACTGTTAGCCAGTGACACTGATTTTGGATTTCTGGCCTCTACAACCACAAGAGAATAAATTTATCTTGTTTGAAACCACTGAGTTTTAGTGATTTGTTATAGCAGCAAGACAAAATGGATACAGCAGTGTAACATAGTGTTTGGAAAGCATTCAGTGACAACCAAAATACTCATCAACTGGGAATTAAGTCAATAAGTTATAATAAAATACAACGCAGCCCTGAAAAAGCTAGCAATTCATGTTTACCGAAGAAGAAAATGTATGCTTTAATTTTAAAGTAAACAAAGGTAGAGAGTGATTCCATTTATACCCCATGTTATTTATAGTGTCATCAATGGTGGAATTTTTCTTTGTTCCTTTATGTACTTTTTTGTAATGTCCAGCTATAAGACAGAAAATGTGCTAGTTTTATGATTAGGAAATGGCCTTTTTTAAACAAATCTACTTTTCATTTATTCTTTTGTTTTATTTTATTATTATTTATTTATTCCACAATGCTTGGGATCAAACCCAGGGCACACAAGCTAGGTAAGTATTCTACTGTTGAACTACACCTCCTCCTTGATTCTTTTGTTCTATAAAATAGGAATCATGAATACACTGCAAAGGAGTTGCTGCTCTAGAAAGTCATATCAAAGGAAATTTTGGCTATACCAAAATTTTCCTCGATTCAGTATTTAAAAGTTTATTCTTAAATTTTAAAAAATGTCTAAGAAGCCCAACATTGAATCATCCCCATGAAAGCCCATAGAAATGACACACATTTCTCTCTGTGCTTTTAAGTTTCTTTCAATGGCCTATGCTTTGGTAATTAGAAGAGTTAATAAGTCCTTTCACTCTTAGACAAATTATGAAAAGCACTGCAAAGCATAACTGCATGTGGGATTTTGTAGTCTTGAATAGAATCTCTCAGAATGAATGTCACACTGAACAATTCCATGCTGAGGGAATAGTAAAATGTAAAGTGACTCTGCTATTATGGCAGTTTATAAAGCAAAGGGATTTGAGTGCTTACCATTCTTTTATTACTCATTTCTCTTTCTGTTTTTGAGTTCTTCGACTCTTTGCTTTTTCTCATCTCTCTCTGCTTCCTGAGATCATGGAATTTTTCCCATCAATCATTCTCCAATCTCTGCTATGAATATTCTTCCTTCTTTAATTCAATATAGACCATTGTTGAGTGATAATAATAATTGTCAAAATAACCCACACTTTGTCTTTGGTTCTGGGATTACAACAATTGAATTAAACAGGTTCTTGTTTTAATCAACTTCCACTCTAGTGGACCCAATGAGCACAGGAAAATGAAGAGGATCTTTATAAAGGGGAAACTGTCAAAGAGGCTCAAATAGCATAACAGAGAATTAAACTGAGTATAATACCAACAGGAAAGGGATGATTTCATGGAGAAGACATATGTAAGTTATTTGCTTCTGTGCCCTGGGATCCATGACTTGCCTTTCCTTTGCATTGCTCCATATCATAGGAGTGTTGACCCCTGAAAACTGTACTCTCCCAGTTCCTTTGCCAGTTGGCTCCAGACTTGGTTTAGCCAATGTGAAATTTTGGCAGAAGTCTGGAGGAAGACAGGAAGCCAAACATTTGTGTCTGGCTGTATTTGGGCGATACCTGTATCTATGGCTGAGTCTCCATATTCCTCTATTCCCACAGAAGGCCCGAGCTTCTGGCCTCCAAAAACACTGTCTCTTTTTCTTTCCTCCAGTCTCAGCAACACTAGCAGCTTCCTGTTCACGCCAGTCACTCAGTTACCCCACTATCTCTTGTTGGACCATGAAGCTTTGCCGAAGTGGAGGTGACAGAGTGACCACAGCCTAGGGTGCAGAAACGTGATGAGCTCAGGGAGGCAGGTCTTGGATATCATTGGGAATATGTTGGAGAATACAGTTGGGAATCTAGGGAGGATGAGATCACGAAGGCCACTGAGCTGACGGATGGAAGAGCATGGATTTTATTCTACATACCCGGAGAGGCACTGAAGGTTTTGAGCCCAGCAAGTTGGTTAGACTCATTTCATAGGAAGAGCAACGTAGCAGTGGCCAGAGATTCACCTACACCATGTTAAAGTCAGGCTAAGGCAGAGCAGCAGCAGCACAGAGAGAAAGGGGTGGGTTTCAGCAGAGTCAGGCTGATCTGGCAAGAGGAAAGTGAGGTGCTGTGCTCTGTTGAGCCGAAGTGAGTACAGGGAGTAGCAGACCGGAAAGCAGGACGTGATTGTGCTCTAAGCTGAGATGGCAGAAAAAACATTTATTTGAACATATGATTGCAAAGCGTACGGTATAGAATCTTGGGAGGAAAATTATTTTAGAAGGCATTTTCACTTTAATTGCAAATCAGTTTGTCAAACTGAAGGTGAAGTTTAGAATAATTATATTGACCTGAAGCCAATGCTCTAATTAAATAAATACATTATAATTATTTAAATTGTCTTATTGATGACCAATTTATAAGAAAATGGTATTTTTATGCCATAATAATTGTGGCTTAATGTGTTTTTATTAGTATTACAGGTAGACTGAAGAAATATTTTTAGCCTATATTTTAAATCCTGGAATAAAACCATGGGTCCCTGCAATGATACAACAAAAGGACCTTGCGCAGATCTTATTTGCAAAGGCGACACTGTTTTTGTTCGCCATGTATTTCAAACCAACATTAAAGGCACAGAAATAATTAATATCTATGAACACATGTATATTATAGTCTCCTAACCTCTTCGTCTATCTTTCTATATCCTGAAAATGTCTGTTCACAATTTTAAAATACCATTATAGCTATGAGTAAGCACGCTAATTACAAATTAAATGCCAATAGTGTGCCTTATTAAAAGTTAACATTTAAGGGCAGAATGATTTATTTCCCTATAACATCACCAGAACATTTTAAAGATATAAAAGACTGATGTTTTGGGTTTTAAGGGCTTTGTCAGAAATTATTGTACTGCAAGAACATAAACCAGCATCAAGTAATATGAATTTATGGGATTCTGGGATCATGAATGATTTCCGGGTGAATCTGTTCACCCCAAAGTTCACAGGGGTTTCACTACCTGAACAAGGTGCAATTTCAAAGGGCATCTATGAGGTCTTCTCATTCATTTTATGGAGGAATGAAAGAAATCAGCAAGATTGCATTGAATTGGTATAACAATTTTGGGACAATGGCCATTTTCACAATATTTATTCTTCCTATCCATGAACAAGGGATGTCTTTCCATTTACTGAGGTCCTTTTTGATTTCTTTTTCAAGGTATTATAATTTTCCCTGTACAACTCTTTTACATCTTTTGTTAGATTAATTCCTAAGTAGTTCATTTTTTTGGATGCTAATGTGAAGGGTGTGGCTTCTCTTATTTCTCTCTTGGTGATTTTGTTGTTAGTGTATAATAATGCTATTGATTTTTGAGTATTGACTTTGTATCCATCTACATTACTGAATTTATTTATTATATCTAGGAGTCTTTCAATGGAGGTTTGGGGGTCTTCTATGTAGAGTATCATGTCATCTGAAAATAATGATAATTTAACTTCTTCTTTCCTATCTTTACTCCTTTTACTTCTTTCTCTTGTCTAATTGCTCTGGCCAGTATTTCCACTACTATGTTGAATAGGAGCAGTGATAAGGGACATCCTTGTCTTGTGCCTGATTTCAAGGTAAAGGCTTTCAGTTTTGGGCCATTTAATATGACACTGGCTGTTGGTTTGTCATAGATGGCCTTTATCATATTGAGATAAAGACCATCTATTCCAATTCTCTGTAAGGTTCTTATCATGAATGGGTGTTGGATCTTATCAAAAGCTTTTTCTGCACCTATAGAGATAATCATGTGATTCTTACTTTTGGCTCTATTGATATGCCAAAAACTAAAATTAGACCCATGCCTATCACCATGTACTAAACTAAAATCTAAATGGATCAAAGATCTAAATATTAAAACAGAAACACTAAATCTGTTGCAAGACAAAGTAGGTAAAAATCTTGAAGACATAGGGGTTGTTAGAGAATTCATGAACAAGAACAAAACTGCACGGGAAATACTTCCCAGAACCAATAACTGGGATCATGTCTTATTAAAGAGTTTCTGCATGTCCAAAGAAATCTCCAGCAGAGTGAAAAGAAAACCCTCAAACTGGGAAAAAAATCTTAGTGAACTGCCCCTCAGACAAAGGACTTCTGTCTAGAACTTACAAAGAATTTTAAAAAATCAGACCCCCAAAATTCAAAGACCCAATCCAAAAATGGGCATCTGAGATGAACACACAGTTCTCAGATGAAGAAATATGAATGGTAAATAAATACACAAAAAAAATTCACCATCATTGGTCATTAGAGAAATGCAAATTAAAACCACACTGAGAATCCATCTCACTCCAGAAAGAATGGCCAGGATCAACAAAACTACCCACAACAAATGCTGGAGAGGCTGTGGGGAGAAAGGAACTCTTCTGCACTGTTGGTGGGAGTGTAGACTGGTGCAACCACCATAAAGGTCAATTTGTAGATTCCTCAAAAAGCTGAGGTTGGGGGTCCCATTCGACCCAGCTATTACACTCTTAGGCACACTCCCAGAAGAACTGAAAACATCTTACCACAGTGATATATGTGCACCCATGTTTATAGCAGCACAATTTGTAATAGCCAGATCTTGGAAACAGCCTAAGTGCCCATCAACTGAGGAATGGATAAAAAAATTGTGGTACTTTTTATACAATGGAGTACTACTCAGCTATAAAGAATGATCACATTGAGATATTTGTAAATAAATGGATGCAACTTGAATTCATACTCATAAGTGAAATAAATTAAACACACATGTATAAATACCATATAATCTCCCTAATGTAAGAAATGGTAAGAGTACAGAAGATTTTATCGTAATCATGGTTCAGCATTATATTGCTTTGAAGTCTTATGTTTTCATTCATTGGTTAGAATGGTTTTATTCTGCTTTGTTTGATCTTAATATATGTGATCATATGAATAGTTACTTTGAAGAAAAGACAATATGGCAGCCATTGTTGATTTGATACCATCTTGCTCTGAAGTCCTACCATGCTCTTGTTTTGCTATTACCATTGGTTCTATCACGTTGTGTCTTATTGGATTTTAATATGTATGATAGTATAAACAAATTTTTTATGAAAAATGAGGTAATACAGTAGCCATTTTCCTTCTTTGGTTATTTGGTTCAGAATGCCTTGCAATACTTTCATTCTCTTGAGCGGTTTTATTCTATTTTATTATGTTTGACATTATTGTGTGTAAAGCTAAGTGCAACTATTTCAAAGAAAGAGACATTATGATAACTACTGTTAATATCCAATTGTCTTGTTGTGAAGTGCTGTGTTGCTTACATGGTTCTGTTCCGATCTGCTTAGATCTGTCCTCTTTTGTTTTATTCTCTTTAAAATAAAAAAACTTTTTAAAAAAGAAAAAAGAAATCGGCAGGAAGCTGTGTTACCCAAAACATCAGATGATCACGGAGTCAGCCTGATTTATTATCTCCAGGGCTCCGTTATCATCCCACATCCCTTTGGCCTCCAGGACCATGGCAGTTTTGAGCATCATACTGCACAAATCCAGAATTTGTTATGTGAGTTGTAGCAGTGTGCCCCCACCCCAGCTCCATCTGATTTCTTGCTTCTAATAACAGGAAGGTCTGAGAACAGTCACAAAGCATCACCTTTAAAGACTGAACTTCATTATCCTTATTATTTGATCCTTCTTCTAGAGTTACAACCTCAGCTGTCTGTACATGGCCCACTGGGCCTCAGGACTCTGCTGCTACTGCTGTGTCTGTCTGCCAGCAGCAAATTTAGGATGACCCTGGTCATCTCCCTGTGCAGTCATTCAAGCACATATGTGCCACAAAACAGCAAAGGGAGACAATGACTTCTCAGCCTTGACTCAGAATAGCAGTGTGGGTGCAGGTTACAAAGTGCACTGCTGCATGGATACAGGATGGCCCCTTCATGGGAGGTCTTTTTGCCAGATTGTATTGAAATTCTAGAGTTGTCATTAAATGCAATCACCAGGCTGCTTTATTTCTTTGGCTATCCAACTCTTTCAGAAGGGGCTCTGCATGCCACTTCTGTGGTATGTTAAGACCTGAAAGGGGAAAGTACCTCTTCATCCCTGTGATTCTTCTCACAGAATACCTGAGCCTTTCTTTATCCCAGCGACTCAAAATGAACATGTCTTGCAATAAATATACATCCTAAATATAAATCATATATATATATATATATATATATATATATATCCCAAAGTAAATCACTGTGAGATGCCAATACATTTTCTCTGCTAAGCGAGGTAGAGATGATAAATGTGTCATTGTAGATGCTCAGATTCTCAAGTCTTTGTGAGGCGATATGCACTGAATTGTGTCCCCTTTCAAATATCATGTGTGGAAGTCCTAATCCCACATACCTCAGAATGTATTTGGTCTTTACAGATGTAAACTTAAATAAAACCATGTTGGTGGAGCCTAATCCAATATGATGAACATCTTTATAAGCAATGGGAAAAATCCGAGGGGTATTCGTAAATGGAGAAGGCTGTAAGGACACAGGGAGATGGTTATCTACAATCCAAAGAAGGAGACATCTCAGGAGGTGACAAGTCTGCCAAAACTTCAACCATGAACTTCCAGTCACCAGAATACTGAGAAATCAATTTCAGTGGTTTAAGCCACCTAGTCTGTGGTATTTTGTTATGAAAGCCCTAACAAATTTAGAGCAATCCAAAATGGAATATGGTGCTAGATCTTGATTTTAGAATCTGTAATGCATAGGGCAGTGCTGGAGTCCAGCTGCGGCAGGGCTCAGGGGTCCCAAAGGTGGTCAGGGAGTCAGCGAGTGAGAGACAGAAGACACTGCACACCCGTCTGTGAGTGAATCTCAATCTATTTTATTTTTAGAAGCTGGAGTATATATTTGCTAACTTTTTTCACCTTTGTAACACTTTAATCTTGTTACTTAATTAGCTTGGAAAATGTAAGCCAATGCACCTGGATGCCCACAGGAGGGAGAGATGGAGCAGCAGCTGTGAAGCTATCATGCCACTCCCTACATTGTTTCCTTTATCACTTATGGGAGTATGGCAGACCCTGTGAGGATAGCGCCTGTCTTGGGTCAAGGACTCTTCATATGAATCCAACCAGGCCTTACCCGTCATGGGCCTGCAGGACAGCAATTGGTCCTGTGCCTGTCTTAGGCGGCCGGTGGCATAACATATGTGTCCTAGTTGCCCGTCTCTGGCTGCCTGTAGGACAGCACCTGTCTTGGGTCAAGGACTCTTCATATGAATCCAACCAGGCCTTACCCATCATGGGCCTGCAGGACAGCAATTGGTCCTGTGCCTGTCTTAGGCGTCTGGTGGCGTAACATATGTGTCCTAGATGCCCGTCTCTGGCTGCCTGTCCAGTGTCTCAGGGCAGTTGTCTCACAGGAATTTTGTAAATCCTCCCCCATGAGCTCTTTCATTTAAAGCTTTTGTATAAACTCTCTCATACTACTCACAGAAGGTAAAATTTCACAATTAGTTTTCACAAAGTTATGTAGAGGGTTTCTAGTAACTCCTCTGGAGTTTCTATTTTCGATTTCATATTGAGTATTACATGAAAATATATATATGTGAATTACACAAATTACAATTATCAGTACAAAACATTACAAGATCCTCACGCCCAATTCCCACATGTGGTGTCCTTTTCCTGGAGAAGCGATTCCTTGAAGCGCTCTCCTCCACCCATGGACCTTGTCCCAAGGCATGGATGGACTAGGACATGGCATGGATGGAAAAGGGCGCCGCAGGGCAAGATGATGTTTGTGCTCTATGTCATTTTTTTTAAAATTTTGAAACAGTGTCTTGCAATGTAGTTCAGGGTGGCCTTGAACCCATTATGTAACCCAGGCTGGCCTCAAACTCACAATGATCCTCCTGCCTCAGCCTCCCAAGTTCTGGGATTACAGGTATGTATAATCCCATCTGGCTATGTTATTTTGTATGATCAAAACTTACCAATTTTTCCATGAATGGAGCACAAACAAAGGTAATACATCTCTCTGGCAATAGAAGGGCCTTGGAACAAGTCAGATTTCTTTTTGGCAGCCATGGAACATGGTCATATTTCAGGGAACAACCCATATCCAAAGATTCTCTTGCCCAAGGAAACACCTGTCATAATGAAACTCTTTACTCTGTATCTTACCGTCCTAGCGTATGTACTTAGACTTGTTAAGCTTCAACTTCCACTGATTTAAATTTTATAATAAATGCTGCATGAAAGTTTGTCTTTATATACAGTATAAATGAGGTGTTGAAGGAAATAAATCAAATTCAAGGAAAAGGGAATATTAGCTTAGATCAGCTTCAAGCATGAGAGAAATACACATTTGCACGTCAGTGACGACTTCATCTACTCTAAGAGCAATTATCTCCCTCCACAGAGTAACTCCTTGCCTTCCTCTTTCTTCCTAACAAAATGGTTCTTAACTTTTGTTCACTTTGGGAGTTGCCCAGGGGGAAATTAGGATATTAAATGAAAACCCAACAGTTCCTATAAGAATGAAAGGAATAGTGTGATTTATTGTGCTGAAACATCTCCCAATATACCAAAAATATTGGGCAAGTGGGAGGCGCTCTATAAGTATCCATTTTATTTGCTTTGCCTAATTAACCTAAACAATAAATTTTTACTATAGTAATTATTGTAAGATATAGTAACTGAGGTGTTAGTCAGTTTTTCTAAAATCTTTGTGAACAAATGCCTGAGAAACACAATTTAAAGGAGGAAAGATTTAATTTGGCTTCCAGTTTCAAAGAGTCTGGTCAGCTCCATAGTTTTGCCCCACAGTGATGAGGCAGAGCACCATCTTAGAAATGTGTGGTGGAGGAAAACTGCTTGCCACAGAAACAGGAAGCAGAAAGAAAGAGAAAAATCCAGGGAGAAAGGGCCCAGGGACCATGCATCACTTTCACTAGAGCCTGTCTGACAAGTTTCCATCACTTCCCGGTAATGGCATCAAATTACAGTCCCATCCATGGTGTATCCACTGATAAGGTTATAGCATCTTGATCCAATCACTTTCCTAAAGTTCATCTCCTAAACATGAGATTTTGGGAGACATTTTAGATTTTAAACATAACACGAGGCCACTGGAGATCAAGTTCATTCACTCATCAATCAGTGCCTTTTATATGGCAAGGCTGTTTACAGAGTTAGCAGGTGACTAAATCAAGGCCAGGACCCAAAACCTCTAGCCTGGCATTCCTGCTGGCATCGGAGCTGTCGCTGAATTAGTTTCATTTCAGAAATCACCACATGACCTTGGAAAATCTTGTTGCCTCTTTTACATTTATATTCAGAATTAGTTCTCTTTTGTGAATGTAGTAAAGGATGTCACCTAAAAGAAACAGAAAAGAAGAAGAAAAGCTACAAATGGAATTTAATGCCCTTGAGAATGCCTAAAAAGTTTCACTGATACTCTGCTTTGGTTATACTTGCTGAACAGAACCAAGTGTACAAGGAATCAGAATGGGAGATGTGGAGCCAGTTGATTGGAGGAGAGTCTCGGAGATGGAGATGGAGATGCTGAGAACAGATTCAGTTTGTTGAAAAATGACACAAATTCCAGAGAAACAAAGGAAGGGTATTATAGGTAAAGTGAACAGAATAAATATACGCACAGGATAATATGTCTAGTGTAGGATCTGCTTAAAAAAACTAAAAAGTATCATTCATTACGTGCAACCTTGCAGCCTGGGAATTTATATAAATAAGTTATATTCAGTCTGATCTTAATATGCCCATTTTGTTTGTAAACTATCTTTTTCAAGTCTCTCAGAGTACCTGGAATGCAGATACAACATCTGTACTGATCAAGTCTGAAGTTCCCCTTTTATGTGCTTTCTAATGTAAGCTTTGCAATTCAGCTAATATTTCAGCAGTGTCTCTATATGGGCCATAAGGAGGCTTCAGCTGCTTCCAAGGTGGTGAATGAACCAAGCAAGTGTAGTACTATACCTGGTATGGTCATAAATCAGCCTTAGTTCACCAGTGCCAAAAAAAGGATCAGCAGCAAATATCTCCAGAAGAGAATTTATGAAATCCAAGCACACCCCACATGCACCCACAAACCTGCCTATTCAATGACTTAAAATAAAATGAGATGAAAGTCTTTCAACAGAGACCTGGAAGCATTGCTTTAAAAAGAAAAGCATCAATTCATGAAAATATGCTCCTATGTTCCCATGACAACTACTAAAAATAAACTTAGCTTCTGTTATAATGGGTAGCAATATCCGGTACCAAATTACCTCTCCTACTGAGAACCTTAAAAATATAAACAAGTAATTATAAAATAAAATTATTTGGGCACAATAGCATCAAAAGTATAAAACTATAAAAAACAAATTAAGGACAGCTGTACAAACAGTCTACATGAAAATTTACAAAATTTTCTGAGAGAAACTTTTTAAAACCTAAATAAATTTGTAGGTATACTATGTTTATGGATCAGAAAACTCCATATGATCACTATTTACCCTTAATAGTATTAAGTTTAATTTCATCAATAATTGTTTATAGGTCAGAAATCTCAATATTAGAAAACCCAATATTGTCAATACTTATATTTACATAAGTAAATGCATGTGTTCTATGTTTATGGGTCACAACATTAAAACTGATCTCCCCATCTGCCTATTTGTATGGTTTAGATTAGAATGTCAGTCCAAATTCTCACGTGGTTGGCAGAGTGAGGGTTTGGAAGATGATGGGGCCAAGAGGATCTATCAATATCAGCAGATTCACCCACCACTGAGTTTAGAAGCTGAGATTGCTGTTGGGAGATGGGGCTTGGTTAGAAAGTGGTCACTGAGGGTGTGGCCAAGAAGGGAAACTCTCCTTCCCTGTTTCTTCTCTTTTCTTTCTACTTCCTGGCTACCATGAGGTGAGCAGATTTTCTCCACGCCAGACCCTCCCATCATACCATTTCTGAATTTGAGTCTCCTAACTATGGCCTAAATTTTTGTAACTGGGAACTAAATGCATCTAGAGGTTTTCCTGAAGCTTCGTGTGCTCATAGGTGGGGTGTTTGAGTGTTGCTGGATCACGGGTATGGGATACTGGATAGTCCCTTAATTGGATCAGCATGATTCTGGGTGGCTGAATGGATCTACTGAAAACAGAAAACCCACTCTGGGTGTGAGTGACATCGACCAATAGGTTTGTATCCTGGATAAAATAAAAATGGAATGAAGGAAGGAAGGCTGCTGCTTGCTGCTTCCTGCCTGCCATACCAAAAACTCTTCCTTCTCTGCCATGACCCTCTGCCACACCTCCATACTTTAGAGCCAGCCACCTATGAACTGAAACCTCTAAAATTTTGAGCTAAAATAAAGCTGTTCTCCTTTAACTTGTGGGTATTGAGTATCTTATCTTAGAAATAAGAAAAGTAAATAAGACATCACTGAACCTAATATAAAGATGTACTATAAACTTCAAGAATACCGAGAGAACATAACATTGTTGCTTAAAGATACACATGAAGGTGAACAAGAAAGAACAGAGATTTAAACTCATACATATAATACCTATTGATTTTTAAAAATATATCAATGCAGTTCAGTAAAAGAACCTTTTCCATATAATGTTCAGAAACAGTATGATCTCCACATGCAAAAATCTTTAAAAATTAAAATCTCATCCCCTACATAACACTAAATATAATATTTATTTCAAAAAGAATCACAGCCCTAAATATAAAAAAGTAAAACTACACAGGTTCTAGAAAAAAATATAGGAGAAAATGTTCATCAACTTTGGGTAAGCAAACTTTTTTAACCAAGACAAATTAAGTATCATAAAAGAAAAGTGATGAATTTATTATTAAAATTAAAACTTTCTGCTTTCCTAAGGAAGTTATTAATAAAATGAAAAGAACAGTTGTTGATAAAGAAGTAATAGTCATAATATACATAGGACTAAACTTCAGATCATAAAAGAAGGCTTCTAATTTAATAAGAAGAGAAAATGCATAAAACTAGGCCAAATATTTGAATAGACACTCACTAAAAGACAATATGCAAGTATACACAAGTGCATAAAATAGAATCATCAGGAAAAGGCAAATACAGATCATAATGAAATGCCATTACATACCTGTTAGAATAACTAAAATTAAGAGACAAACAATAATATTAAGTGTTGATAAAGAGTGGAACACTCATACTTGCTTGCTTGAGTTTTTAGGTATGCAACCATTTAGAAGAATAGATTGGTGGTTTCTTCTAATGTCAGTCTGAAACTTAATATATTACTCAGAGATTTTTTTATCCTAGATATTTACCTTCTAAGACAAGTAAAAACATTCTCACAAAAGACTTTCTGTGAATACTTAAAGCAACTTTATTCCCAATAACCCCATAGTAGAAATAACCCAAAAGTTCATGAGTTGTTGATAATAAAACCACATTATGGTGTATTTAAACAATAGATTACATACTCTGCATCAAAGTACTGCTAGGCACAGCAGCATGAACAAATTTCAATTATTATGTTGGTTAAAGCAACCAGAAATCAAAGAGTGCATTCAATATGAATCCACTTATAGACATCCTTGGTCACATAAAAGTGATCTATGGTGATAGAAATTAGTGTTTGCCTAAGGCCAAGAGAATCAGTAGAAAAGTACCAGAGAAGTATGGAAAGTATGAGAGAAGTTTCTCAGGTGATGGAAACGTCCTGTGTCATGACTGAAGTTGTCAGTTACAACTGCATATACATTTGTCAAAACTCATCAAAGCACAAACTTAAAATGTAAGCAACTTAAAATGTGTGCCAAGTGGAGTGGAAAACTTATTTAAAAACTGAAAATCATAAGAATAAACAGAAACATACTAACTATATTACAGTTCATAAAGTACCTCACTGTTAATACTCACAGAGATATCCCTTCTCACCACTTACCATCACCATGTGAGGCAGGCATGCGCACAAGTTTGCTAGTAGAAAAGCCATGAAATCAAAGTCTGTTCATGCATTTAGTGTCTAACTTGGATCTGGGATTTGCTGGCACACAGTGAAAAAATAACACAAGGACACCTACTTTCCATGTGCATAAATTATAAAAGATGTTTTAGATGATGCATCACCTGGATTTGAGAGGAGGATAGGGTGTCCATAGTAATAGTAGTGACCTTGATTATTATTTTTGACACCTTGCTGTGGGCCAGAAATATACCAAACTCTGTTCAAGTAATTCTCAAAACAGTTATCTGTGATTCCATTCACAGAGGAGGCCACTGAATTTCAGCAAATGTAAAGTACTTGCCCATGTTCACATGTGTAGCAGGCAGCACAGCTGGGGATCAGGGCTGTTGGACTCAGAACCCCGCTTTTCCCACAGCATCACAGTGGCTCCATCTCTGAGATAACTGGAGATCTTTCTCCTCCGTAACTACCCCTGCACAAGGGGGCTGGCTGGGGTTGCTCTTTGGAGAAGATTATGGTAGAGTCAAAAAGAACTTCAAGGCTACAGTGATGTGTTCTGCACTCAGATGATCATGTGGGAACCAAGGTCTCTCTGACCTGATATGCAGACTCTGAGCTCCAAGAGAAGAGTCAGCACTCTGAGGGAACCGGAAGCACACTTGGGTGCCTGCAGCAACAATGCCGTGACAGTGAGGTGCAGAAAAAAATGGGAGAAAGTAGAGTATAAAAACGCAGGCAGTATACACTGGTACATAATGGCATTTCTTGAAAGAGCGCTTGATGCAAAGTATTCTAGGATGGAGATTTCATGCTAGATTTCATGGAAACACCTCGTGCAGACTCATTTTGTATTGAAAGAAAAAAATGAAAATAGAATCCAAAAGCAATGGATTATTATGACAGATTTTAGATTGAGTTCCCAGTCTAACATTTTGCAAAAATGACTTTGAAACCAGATAATATTGGGATTAAATTGTGGATTTACATTTGTTAACTGTGAAATCTTGGGAAAGTGACTTCACCTGTCTGAGCCTCCTACTCTTCAGCTTGCGGGTGTAGATAATGGTGCTCACTTTACGGGCACAGATGGGAGCTAGATATTTACAAACTGCTAGCCCCCTTGCCTATTAGCGTGCCTACTGCGTGGGTACACGTTTGACTCTTCTTTCCTCCTTTGCAAAGCCCATCTGGAAATTCAAGCCTAACCTTTATTTGAGTACCTAATGTTTAGTTTAACTTTTCTAGAACCTCAGTTAGCCTCAACAAGGGAGTGTGGTGAAAGTGAGTCCTCTTCCCTATTCCTCACTATTCATTCTTTTTCCTGGGGCCTGTGTTTCGGTGTACCCTAGGCTACACACTGGCCAATCTGCCCAAGTCTGCCCAACTGCTCCTCCAGCTCCCGTCATCATCCTGCCCAGAAGTGCTCCCTGGCATCAACATCAGCTGGCTCTAGTGACCAGATGGGAACAAATTTCTGTTCTGAAAAAAACTCAGTCATGAAAGCCCTCAGCATTTCCGCTGAATCTCTGTGTAACTGGACTTGGTAAAATCAAACATGACCATACTGTATACTTGATTAAACTCTTCCTCATTGCTCATAAACCCAAAATCTTTAGCCAGGTCCTACAACACACAATTTATGACTTCCTCTGTAATTCTCTTATCAACCTTCTTGCTACCTGTCACAACCACTACCGTGTATGCTCTGCCTTCCAGCCAGATTCCTAGGAATCATGTTTCCCATTTCCTTCAACACCCTCTGCCTCATCTATTCTTCATGCACTGGTTTAGCTATTGTGTAAGACATGATCCCTGATTCTTGAGTTTTGTTCAGAGTCCTTCTTGTGTGCATATGTAAGCTTCTCTTTTAAGACTGACCATCATTAGTTGGCTTTACTGTGTCTTTCCTGATAAATTGTGAGCACTCTGAGAGTGAGACTGCCTTTGTGCTCTTGTACCCAGCAACTAGGGTGCCCTAGCATCCAAGGAGAACCCCGTGAGTTCTTACAGGTTAGAAGCATGAAAAGGATGAAAGCATCAGGAAGCACACTTGGTGAATGACAATCACATACCCAACTAGCTCAAGAAAACACATCCTCTAAAGAAAAGAAAGCAAGAGTGATAATTTCTGCAAGCTTTCTGTGAGATTTCCCAAAAGATCCCAGCATATGGAGTTGACAGCACATGGTCCAAGAATATTTGACCACCCTGGAAAAGCAAAGCTGTCTTTTCAGAATTGCCTGGGCACCCCCTTGTACCCTCATTATACTCTCAGACCACACAACATGAAAATGGAGTGTCACATTTTTTGGTCTGTGCTGTGCGTTGGTCTTCTCTAAAGTTGAAGAGAACAGCCTTCTCTGAGCACAAAGAATGCACCCAGACCCAGTGATCAAGGAAGTATTTCTAAACCAAAAAGCTTGAGAAGTGTTAAGCAGCCTGGAAACTTTCAGGGATCTGCAGCAAATAGGATTCAGCAGAGACCTCCCAGGATGTAGGACTTGTCCCAGACAGAAATCAAAGTTGTTCCAGGTCTGGCAAAGATTTCTAAGGGCTTAACTAATTATCAAAGATAGTAGTGGGTCTCTAGTATTGGAACTAAGACTCCCAGGATCTGTTCCTATGCGAGAACTACAAGGACAGGGTGCTTTGTCACATGCAGTGGGCAATTTTGGCAAAAACAGGCTTAGTTATGAGAGCATTATTGGAATCACTGAGTTACAGCTGTGACATGGATGTGTCATTAATAATTGTCTCTCACATGCACTAGTTCTTTATCTCTAAAATACAGACCCACTGAAACTGTGTTCCTTGGGGACCATAAATCAGAAGAGCAGATCCAACAGTATATTGATGTAGCACAGCAGTTGAGAGAGTTGTCTCTGGGTTTGAATGTTTGGATTAAATCCTGGCTCCTACACTCACATGTTACTAGTTTGCTTGAATTCCATGCCTCAGTTTCCACATCTATAAAATGGAAATAATAAGAAGACATATGCACAAAAGCAAAGATTCAATAGAGTAAAGATTTGCTATAAAACCCTTGTAAGCTCCTGGCACACAAAGGAAAGTCTTCACTACCATTCATGAAGTGGGACCGTCCTTGATAGCATAGGCACACAGTAGCTACAGAACTAGGACAGAATCCTTGCCAAAATGGTTGTCCTTACAACATTCAGAAAGAACCCCAAAGCTTAGACTATAAGATGATCACTGATTTAGATCTGTTCTCCGTTTTAATCAACACATATTTACTGAAATTATGTGCCTTGCTAGTGCTAAATTTTTAAAATATCAGGACAAGAAGGAACAGTCTCAGGCCTCTAAACTCACTGATAACTAGGAGAGTCCGTCCCAAAAAGATATTGCAGAAGAATCTCCAGCTGGTGATAGTATGATTGGTCAGTCATGTGAGAGAAGAAGGACAGGGTGGGGGGGTCCTGTGGACAAACTGTGAAGGGTCCCCAAGTGCAAGGAGACCCTGAAGAGAATAAGATGGAGTTAACAAGCTGGAGAAGGCCGAGAAAAGCAGGAAGCAATACCAAGCGGAGAGATGCTAATACCAAGGCTCAGAGACTCTGTGCCATTTAGAACTTCCGGAATGCCTTGGAGATATGAGTAATTCACCGGCTAGAGACCAGGGTGAGAGGTGAGTGTTGGGGCTGCAGCTTGATGTGGTGAGGCCTGGTGGGGAAAATCCATGGGCTAAACACAGTTATCAACCTCATCACTGTCGTATTCTGGCCAGTGTTGCGAGGGGCTGTCCTGGGCGCTGTGAAATGTTCAGCCCTGGCTCCAATTCATTCATGAGACCCCCAACTGCCGCCTGCCCCACCATCCAACCCATTGTGACAACAAAAGTGTCTCATCATCGTCCAAAGTCCCTAGGGGTTAAAAGCACTCCACCCCCTCCTCCATGTTGGCCTAAACCAAGAATTTTAAACTTTTGAGGGTTAGAAGTTCCAAAAGTGAAATAATGCGGTCAGGTGTGCATTTAATTTAGACTTTTAGGATTAGAATGACAGCACAAAGAACTGATCTAGTTCCAAGCAATTACAATAGTCTAGGAAAGGAATTATGAATAAGAATGGGAATGCTACCGAAGGGATGCATACGATTGATAGTTAGCATATATGCTAGTAAATATAACAGTTGTATGTATGATAATCATATATATATATATATATATATATATATATATATACATGATATATGACATCTTTTCCAAGAATATGAAAATTCTTGAATTGTTCATAATTCCTCAGAGAAATTATAAACATCACTCTTATTCTTTAAAATTGTTAATACTACTTTACAAACATTAACGTAGGAAATTCTCACAAAAGCTCCTAAATTAAACTTTATACTCCAGATGAGGAAAGGAAGGGTTAAAGAGTTAATGATTTACACGAAGCCACTCAGCCAGTAAGCTGTAGAGTGTGGACAGATTTCTGGAGGCCAAATCCCTTTTTCCTTCACTAAATCACAAAAGATCTTTCATAAACATACGGCTCACAGTATTCTAACTCAATGCAATCAGTTCAGTCTGGGACATTTTAAAATTGACTCCATCTAGATTTTCAAGCAGTAGGTCTCCAAGCAAATGATCTCATAAAAGTACATTGGGAAGAGAACCACAGAAAGTTCTGGGAAATCCTGAATGGCTTGTGTGCTTTCTTTTCACCCTCTTTGTTACGGTGTTGGTAAACATTATTCTCTCTTCCACAGTCAAGGCTTTTGTAACTGGAGCTCCCCAGCCCCTGCTGAAATAATGACCTTATGTCACGCTTTTCCCCAGAAACTTCAGGTGTCTGTGAACTTGATACCTGTGGTCCATGTGCAGTGGACACACAAGGTCACTCACAGCAGAGAAGTTCAAACCCTTTTATTTGCTTAAATTTCATTGATTGCCAACATGTCTTTCTATTTTTTATCTTCAGAAAGAATAAGTGCACTTTAAAAAATTGTTTAATTTTATTTTTAATTGGTATATAACACATGCGTATATTTATGGGGCACAGTGTGATGTTTTGATATGTTTTCCAATTTAATGAGTAAGTCAACCTAATTAAATGCAACCCCTCACACAATTGTTATTTTTATGAGGAAAACATTTAAAATCTATTCTTTTAGCATTTTAAAATATACAACGCATTATTTATTGTGGTAATAGTCTACGCAATATATCACTAAAACTCATTTCTCCTACCTAAAACTTTGCACCCTTTGACCAACACCTTTTCTTTCCTTAGCTACCCCTCCTCTCCTGGCCTCTGGTTACCACCACTCTAATTTTTGAATCTATGATTCAACTTTTTTAGATTTCACATGTAAGTAAGATCATGTGGCATGCGTCTTTTTATGTCCAATTTTTCACTTAATGTTCTCCAGATTCATCCATGTTATAAATGACAGGATTTCCTTTTTAAAAGTTGAGTTGTATTTCATAGCATATATATTCCACATTTTCTTTACTCATTCATCTGATGACTCTTAAGTTGCTTCCATATCTTAGTTATTGCAAATAATGCTGCCATGAACACATGAATATTTACATCTCTTTAGCATACTGATTTCAATTCCTTTGCATTTATACCCAGAAGTGGAATTATTGGACTGCACGGCAATTTTATTTTTAGTGTTCTGAGGAATTTCCATTCTGTTACCATGATGGCTGTAACTTTTTTGCTAGGTGCAAAGTTTGCAGTTGATAAATCTGTCTAAATGTTGTTAACAGGTCAAATGCACCTGGGGGCTAAACATGATTTTGCCAGACTCGGGGGGAAAAAATGTGTGCTTTCCTCAGTTGAGTCCTCACCTCATTTGTTACACTGTTTGAAAGTCTTGGCAGGTAACTGTACCCACCCCCAATACAACCTGGGCTTTAAATCTTGCCCCCATTTGCAGAGCAATTCTGGGAGAAAATGAGTTGGATGGAATATCAGTATTGTTCTGCACCCTGGGCAAGAAACAGAAATGGGACAGGATGTTCAAGCTACATAGCTCTTTTTCTCTTTTAAATAAATTTCCCTGAGAACTCTATAGAAAGTCAGAGGTTAAGCTGGTCACAGGCAGTTGAAAGAAATGAGTATTTACCCAGAGCTTATTATGGAATGGTATTTATGCTTTGCCTGCCTATATTGTTAATTCTAACCATAATCCTGTAAGGAAATCATTCATTTACCCTCATTTTCTAAAAAGAATGATGAAAGGACAGAAAGCCCAAACACTCTGTCCAAGACCAGTCAGCAAGGGACAGCAGAACTGGCAGTATGTGCCCCCTTATTCAGCCATGTGTTGAGTGTCCACTATTACCAAGCACTTTCTGGGCATCTATGACTGAAACACATGAGGCCCTGTGTCCTCACAGTGCACTCAGGTGGGGAGATGGACCACACTGTGACAAAGGCATAAGATATGTGCTATGGTAAATGCACAACTACTGCAGTGATCATTGGTACTATTCTGCAACTATTCCCCAAGCTTGGCTTTCCAGGTGTCTAGCTTTGGTAAACGAGTGGTAAGTGGAATCATATTTAAAACTCTCCAGGGCATCCATACTACCTACTGTGATGGTCAAGCTTCCAGACAGCGGTCACTTCATCAACCAGGATCACAGATAAAAACCACAGAGTCCTGTAGGGGAGGCAGGGACAAGACTATATGCAAGACAAAGGTCCAACTGCTACTGGTGTAAGTAAAGACTATTTCACACAGAGCAACAGAGAAAGGGTTATTGTGAGGTTTTACTCTGGAGTTTGACTGTACACATCGCCTGGAGCCCAAAGCCAATGGACTGGTATCTAAGGTGGTAAATCTCTTTATAGAAAGGAGTGTGGTACAGTAGAAAACACACAGACGAGTACTGTAGACATGGATTCAAATTCTGGCTATACTGCTAACCAGCTGAACAAAAAGCTTTGAAATAATTAACATTAGAAGCTCAGTTTACTTGCAAAGTACAAGTAAGAGACTCCTGCTCAAAGGATTGTTACACACAAGACCAAAGTGGATGGACCTATGCAAAGACAGTGGTTGGGCCAGTGTAAAATTAAGTCTCAGTGTCCCTGTTGCTCCTCTTCCCCCACCTGAGTGAGCTTCCTCAGACACTCCTTCTTTAGGACTGTAAGTTTCACGTTATTTGCGCTGCAGAATGGCTTTTTCTCAAATTGCCCTAATTACATTGCCTTTCTTCTTGTTTGCCTCACTTTGGTTTCTTTGCTCAGCTTGGTTTGTGTGCTTTTGCTGCTTTTCATTTGTCTTCAAAAAGTTATTTACTCATTGTGTAACATTTCCAAATTGAACATCCTCTTCAAGATTGGTTTTGTATTTTATAACAAATAAGCATTACATCTCACTTCCTGCTGCAAACTCTTCATCATCTCTTCCTGTTTTCTCTTTCCAAAGAAATATGTAGAAGAAAATTTCCTAGAGGGCTCCTTCCATATAGTACCCTTTCCTCTCCTCTCTCCTCTCCTGGGATGCTGTCTGTTGACTGAAGCATATAAATGGGTGAAGGAGATTTATGTCTCCATGTTCTGTTTCCTGTATAATTTATGCTTTTCATGACCATCTATAAAAAAAAAGAAAGCACCTTCCTGTTCACAGAGTAAAATCAATTATCCTTCCCTCCAAAATGAAATCACATGTATTTATTTGATGGGAAATCTTCAAAGAAACTAATAAGATTGTCCAAAATATTCAGGCCAATTTCCCAACCTTCCAGTGTCTGGATCAAGGTTAACTAAAAGTGTATTTTCTGCTACAGACATGAGATATCAAATACTAACAATATCTGGTCCTTCCCCTCAATGAATTCAGTGTCCAGATGAAGAACCAAATAGAGCATGTTGAAGCACAGGGTGATTTGCACAGTGATAAGAAAGCAAATGTCAGAGGTTTCCCAGGAAGGTCTGATTCATGAAAGGGGGCTGGAAGTTCTGCAACAAGGGCAGGGGCATGAGTGGGGTTCAGGGAAGCCTGAGATGGGAGATAGGAGTGTCAATTGGTCATCCAGGCTTATTGATAAAAGCTGTAGTTCCATGGGAGGAAAAAGTGTGGACAATCTCTTGTTTTCCCCACAAAAAGGGGGGTTATTAAAATTTGGATTCAGAGACTGACTCCATAGTGAATTTAGATTGGTTCTCACTCAGAAATGGAAAAAGGAAAGAAGCAAAAGAATGGACTTCAAAAGTGCCTACACATTATTTCATTTGATTTTCACAACATCCCAGCAAGTACCTGCTTTATCAGGAGCTATTATTGCACTCATTTGACACATGAATGGACTAAGGTCTATAAAGATTACTAGGGAAAAATCTCTGTTCTTCATCTCAAAATGACTGGCATTTTGGGACTAGCAATATGTCTGGGGCCAGGGGTCCCTGCATGTATTACTCTGGGCTGGGATGTGCTCATGAGCCCAAGGCCAAGTGCCCTATGCCTGCTGGATGGTCTAAGAGTCAGGCTAAAGCTTTTCCCAGTGCTGGTTGAAAAGCCAAAATGACACATCCTTACCCTATTGGTATTATTTTCCTCCTAATTTGTCTATTCCATTGGATTTTGTGACTGTAGCTTCTAGAAGCAATAGAAGTTATTCTAAATGAACCAATGGTAGCTCAATAAAGTACACAATTATCAAAGATGATATATCCTTTCTGAAAGTTCTAAAGCCTCTCTTTCTTATTGCTTGAGATTTCAACGTTGATATATAAGAGTTTAGATCCCAAATCATCATGACTGGATGAACAGGGTTGCATAAAAGACATGCAGTATTCATGAAGTTTTGTCTTAGAATATAGAAAGTTATGAAAGGATTAGATTAAGCCATCGTATTTGTCTTAGTTACTTTTTACTCTCCTTGTTGAGATAAAATACCCGATGCTGAACATGCAAGAAGGAGAGGTTTATTTCTTACAGTTCTTGGAAGTTTCAGTTCATACTCAGTTGGCTCCAAGGCAGGATGGCATGGTGGGGTGCAGTTCATGGCAGCTACAAACAGCAAGACAGAAACCAGCAAGAGAGAGAGAGATACACCTTCTTCCTCCCAGTTACATCATACCCTGGCTCCACCCCTGGGCGGGTGAAACATTCACACCACCAATCCAAGCACAGGACAACGAACCAATCACAAACGCTAAATTTGGTCATGTCCATAATTCCACCAGACTTGGGAGCCACTGGCATAAACTAGGACAATATCTTTACCAGTAGTCCACATTTCCCTCTGACAAGAAAGGTAGATGGTGCTTCTGTGGCTCTAATCAACTCCCACCAGAGAGCAGCTTTTTCAGAAGTGGCAGAAGTAGAGCAATACTGTGTACACATTTAAGTGCACAAAGTCTACTAATTGCCTGGGAGAAGAGATCCCTTCATTCTTGCTTTTTGCCACTCTGAATGACTTTATCCAGTCAGGAGGAGCTTACCAATGAACTTGGTCTTTTTCTCAGGCTTCTATTTTCTTTTTGTTTGTTTGTTTGTTTTACAAGGAGCCCCCCATCTAGCAAGGCTGACCTTGGACTCCATGCCCTCCTTCCTGAGCCTGCCCAGTGCTACAGTTACAGGTGCACACCGAATACTCCCAGTGAGAGAGTAATAGTTATAAGGAAACATTTTTTTTTTAATTTAAAAACTGAGTATAGTGTGGTGGCATGTTTATAAGAAACACACACACACATACACACACACACACATATATATATATCACATATACAAAAAACTGGGGGAGAATAGATAACTATACCATTAATCTCTGTTAGTTCATCAAAAAAAAATTAGTGTTGTCATTGTTTGACTGATCACTTTTGTGTCTAGAGTTTGTAACCTCAACAACTTCTAAGAAAACATTATGCAATATATGAACTAGTGTTAATTCTCTTTTTGAAATTCTGTATCATTTCTATCTTTTTTCTGTTTTGCTTTTTTCAGGCCTATATTTTCAAAAAGAAAATTAATTATCGATGATTTGGTTTTGTACAACTTCATCAAGTGCTGTCACCAGGTAAGAAGGATTGATAATGACCAAAAACAACATGGATTTGGGGCCGGATCAGAGCATCTTGGCAAGAACATGATTCTCAAAAATTACTTAAAGCCATCCTTCCAGATCGCATGTGGGAGAAAGAGTTGCCCACCCAACTGGCAGAAAGTCAGATATGCAGCTGAAGAATGACTGATCAACCTGTTTGCCGTGGTAGGCATCCAAGGAGGAGACAAGTAGCTTACAGGAAGTGGGAGGGACCTTCAGAGGAGGAACTGTAATTTCTTTTTACAGGTTAGCCTTACCCAGGCCATGTTTTACCACGTTTGATATAACTCTTGCTTTTGTTGTTTCCTTGGAAATTATTATACAGGTTTAGCGGTTTCCATCCCCACTGTGTTTGAACAGAGTGATTCCTTAGCTCGAGATGATAAGCAGGGGTTCCTTTTGTTCCTTGGCACCTTAAGTCTTCTTTTGTCCCCTTAGCAATCATTTAACATCGAGTAGAAAAATGCCAATGACCTGTCACACAGCACATGACCAAGGGTAGCTTTTCCAGAATAGGAAAGACTGACTAAGTCACGTTGCTCTCTGCCTGAATGTGCTGTGGGACTGAAGAGTGATCCTAGTTCTGCTGCTGCATTCTAACCTGCTCTAGTTATGAACTGTAATGCTCTTCTCCTTTCAAAGTGCTATAAGGTTGTAGCTTCACATGCAGAAGGATCCTGAATTTGGGTTTTCTTTACAAGATAAAAGTCCCTCTTCATATAAGTGTAACAGGAATAGGATCTAAATCAAGACCATCTTCCTAAACTTTTGTTTTGTTGACGGTTTTTTTTGGGGGGGGGGCGGTATTCATCTCTGGGCAATCCTACATGTCTGAAAAGACCAGAAGAGTCTTGTTGGAAATGTTGCTATCCCTCTTGACTGGCTGAGTATGGTGCTGCTGGCGGCTACGTGGTTTCACTCTCCCTGTCAATCTCCATTTGAAATTGAAACTGTAGAACTTCTAGTTCCTCTTTACCAAGACCTTAAAGTGACATGAAATACATCATTAGCTTGGCCCTTCTCTCACCCCTCAAAAGCAGGAAGTCACACTTTTGCAAGCTTTACTTCTCATGACAGTAGCATTCTTTTCCTGCTATAAAATATCCTGCTTTAAAATGATGTGTTCCTCTCTGATAGTGCAAAGTAACCTTTTATTCTTAGATAATTTAGGAAAAGAATCATGGTCTAGAAGCTCTTTCTTTTTTATCAGTCAAAATGAAGACAGCTAGAAGGGCCCCAGAGCTGGACCCTGAAAGTAAATTCCTCTGACTCTTCAAGGATAATGGCCTTGGGAGCTAAGGGTGCCCCAAGGTAGACTTTGACTAAACTGAATTAACTTTGGTCTAAAACTGTCTTTGTATTTGAGTGATAAAGTTTCTCCCTAAACGGTCTCCGTATATAGTGAACTGTGAACTGCTCAATGTGTAAGCTAAGAGAATAGTCTTACAACCCAGCAACTGAATCTGAGCCAATCACAGCACTCCAATTTTAGCCAATCATACTCTGTCAACAGATCATACCATGCTCCTGTAACCAAATGCCAACTGTAGCCAATCAGGATGTTTCTGTGTGTCATTTCTTTTTCTCTGACGTAAAAATAACCTGCACATGTGGTAGGGTGAAGAATTCTGAACCAACTTTGGTCTGGAATGCTGCCCAGTTCTAGGGCACTTTTCTTGCTCAAATAAACTTTGTTGCATTTAACTCATCTCAGATTTTCCTTCAATACCCTCAATACCCTCCTTTTATCTATCCCCTGAGAGCCAAAACAACACCTCCCAAGCACCCTCAGGTACCAATGAGTTCTAATGACATTTGTGTTGCTGTTTTGTGTCTTAATTTGTTTAATGTGATATCTCTGGAGTGGTTTGGTAAACCGTAGTGTATTCATTTATCAGTCAAGTCTGCTTGGAAATTTCAGTGAAAATATTTCTATAGTGAATGATATATATAAACCTACAATCTCTCATGAGGACCCATTTGATTTCTCATAGTTTCTCCTGTGGATGTTGTAATGCTTTCCATTTGTGAAGAAAGTTTTCATAATTTTTCTGTATACATTTTCCCATTGTTCTTTTTTGACAATGAAGCCAACATGACATTGAAGTCTCATAAACAGGTTATAGCACTGCTTGCCTCTTGGCAAAGCAAATGAGGGATATTTATTGTGACTTCCTTAACATCAACATTTCGGAGGAAGAATGGGTTGCTTTAAAAACAAATTAAGTTAAATTATTTGCTCCAGAAATACAGCTGGGGCTAACAATGAAGTCCTGAGTCCAGCCTAATTCTATTCTACAAGCTGGATGCTTTATGTGATTGGATTAGTAAACCAGATCATATACCCAATTTGTTTCTGGAGCAAGGTTTCAACTTTTCATTTTAGAGATGGGAGGACAAAGGTCACAGTAAGATAGAAACATGCCCAAAGTCATGTGGAAGGTCAGTGGCTGGGCTGCAGTGAGAAGCAATACCTCTTTGTCCTCTCTTCCAGGAAATTTGCAGCCATTTCCTCTTTTTATGCCACACTCAGCACTACTTAGCTGTCATTAACTGAGTCATCGCAGAAACTCAAAGCGACACACAGAGTTTTGGATTCCCAGGGATACATATACTTGCTGGGTCCTCATGGGTATAGAATCTTTAAAATATGGTACCAGAAAAGCAAATCTGCTCAATTGAGGGCACCATAGTAGAATAAAATAGCTTTGGCTTTGAAATCGGAACAATGTGGGTTTTAAACTTGGCACTATTTCTAACTAGCTGCATGACTTTGTCAGTGCTCTTACTGAACCCCTGGAGTTTAAATTGTTATCTGACCTGCAGAGATGTTCCATATACACACTTCAGCATCTCCTTTCAGTTCATGACAGTGTGTACCAGGTGATGTAGTAGAACATATTTCAAAATTAAAAACAGAAAAATGATCATTAAATGTGAAGAAAGCCTCTTAAAGTGAAATAACTCTTCATGTGTTACTCTCAATAGCCAATGTGTTCATACAATAATGTAGTATTGTTTCAATCTATAAAAGGTTCTTGGGACATGTAGCAGTTTCTCAAATCCTTGTAATAACCTTATAGGTAACCTCCCCTCCTCCACCATCATCCCAATAAAAAACAATTATACCTCATCCTGATTTTCAAATTAAACCATCTGAGAAATATCTGATTACTTGATAGTTACTGATCACATACATATTTAGGTTTTTGTATAAAGAAGCACTAACATAGGGTAGGTTGTATTAGGAAACATAATTTCCTCTGCTACAAAAACCTTTTTAAATGGAAGAATGAAAGAGCACTTTTGGTAAGTTGAGAAATGCATTGTTTTTCTTAGAAAATCTACGTATCCTTTGGCTGATGATGAAGCATAGCTAATGAAATAAGGTTTTAGCAAATTATAACTTAATTATAATTTTTGAAAAGTAAACACCATAATAATTTTGTGTATTTCTTTTCTTGAGACATTTTAATAACTTCAGTAATTTTTATAACATTCACATCTGGTAGGGTGGATGGAGTCATAATTGGATCTGATCAAATGAGGCACACAAAATTAGCATGTTTTGCCTTGCTAACCCAGAGAACCAATGTTAGTGTTACCAACTTGGAGGAAGCAATATCCAGGAACTGAAGTTTTCTGTGCTCTTCAGCCCTGTGCCTCTCAACATCATGAAGAAGAATTCATGATAATAGTAGGATCATTCTTATCTGACCCAGAACAAGGATCCCATAATACAAATCTTCTCAAAGTCTCCAGAAACAAAAGAGGATTCTTTCCTTGCATCATTTTACATGGACGCAAATCTCCAAGTTGTTGTAGATAGCAGAGTTTAACATTAAAACTTCTACTCACTATTTCACTCTTTTGCTAGAATCAACTCTCTGAAACTATCCAATTTCCCTGTCACTTCGAAGTTATAACAAGTGAGTCTTTACTGCTGAATGGCTATTATATTAAATTGAAACAGTCTGTACATACGATGATTTGATATGAATAAATAGGCCATTTTCTCTGATCAAGTGTGTGTGTGAGTATTCAAATGTCTTTGGGATGAAGACGGTGTATTGAATAAGTACACTCACCCACATAAATTTCTATGTCAAGTTCCATACCGCCTAATGCCAGTTCTCAGGGACAGTTCTCCACTGCCAATCTGAATTTGCATATTGTTAATGTATGCCATTAAGATTAATCTCTGCATTAGCTGTCATTTCTTATTTACAGACAATTTTATTGGCTCTAGTTAACTTTGTTATGAAATCTTCTGATTCTAAAACCCATACATCACTTTAAGTGGACTTTGTTTGAGGATTCGTTGTGTAAAGAAGTGGTTAAAACAAATACGAATGCACAAATCCATTCACATAAGTGAAATCTACTTATCTTGTAAATTCATTAAAGAATGTATGGTCTCAGTATTTTATCATACAAAAAATTGCGGCATTCTTCGTCACATAGAAATGTTATAAGAGAAGAAGATGATTATTGAACACCTGTCATGCATACCCACTGTGTTTCCTTATAGATTTACAGACACTAATTCATTTATAACAACACATAGCAACATCATAGATGCTGTGGCTTGTGTCCTAATGTCACCTCAAAGCCTCATGAGATCATAGGTAACCGGACATAGGATGTGATGCTAGGATCAAAAGTGTCTGATCACTAAATTAGTCCACTGATTAGTTTGGCATAGTTTGGGTAAGATTAAGAGTGCCCCACCAATGATGAATAAGATATGAGGTGCAGGAAAAGGGTCATCTCTTTCCACTTGTTGCTGTTCTCTTGTCCCTTGTCACTTGCTGCCTTCTGCTTGCCATGCACTGTTTCTCCTCTGCCATGCCACCCTGACTTGGAGACAGCCAACTATGAACTGAAGTTGCTACAAACCGTGAGCCAAATAAACGGTTAACTTTAGGTAGGTATTGAGTGTTTTGTGTCAGTATCAAGAAAAGTAATTAGACAGAATTCATATTTTCCCATAACCAATAAGAAATACAAGTCTTAGGGAGATAAAGTAGCTTATGTCACTAGGATATTAAGCACAGTGGTTAAAACCAAATAAAGCAAGCAAACAAAAACTCAGGGATGCTCTTATAACTTCAATATGTAGGAAAAAAGTCAGGAGTTTTCAATGTTTTCTTACCTTCCCTACTAAAACCGATAGAGTTATGGCCTGTGGGTTCACATGATTTAGCCCAGGATGCTAAATTTGTCTCATCTATAAAGTGCAGATTGGAAGGATGTGAAGAGTAAGGCAGCTGATCTACTAGGATACATTTCTATCCCTCTCGTGCAGTTGTCACTCATTCCCTGAATAATGAGGAGGCTTTGTTCTCACCATGTCATCATTGTCATGTCCGTCAAACAGGTGACTGTGGGTAGAAATTTTCATTAGTGTGCTTAAGGGTCAGTTTTACAATTTACATTTCTTAGAGAACTTCAGCTCTTTACACTCACTGAAGATAGATATTCTTAGGTTCAAGTCTTACAGAAATTCACCAGTGACCATCTTAACTATAATGCCTAACTGTGACTCTTCCTACCTGGAGGAAGAGTTTGCTTAGCTCTTAGCAAAGGTGGAACATAATTGGAATCGGGAGAGATCAGAAGTATCATTAAGCCTTATCTAAGGATATAAAGTCAAAGGCATCAACCTACCAAGTTTATCAGCATGAGATCTGGCATAATATATTCAATTAAATAAGTAAGAAACGAAGATGCATAGCTTTAGCATATAAACTTCCCCTTTAAAAAAAAAACTTAATTCCTCCTTTGCTTAAGTTACCAGGGTAAGCACATCTATTTAATTTTTCTTTGTTCTTTCCAAGTACTCTACTTAAATATCATTAGACACTTTTGATACTGTTTATCCTTCTGAAAGACTATTGCATTTAATGCATAAATACATAAGAACTAAGAAAAGAAGGAGGAAGTAACATCAACCAAATGTTGGAAGGTGGAAAATGACAGCATGAGTAGTAATAGGCTAACAGATACTAAAGTGGAAGAAGATACCCAAACAACAATAACCAAACAATGATGCCATACATATTCTTTATATGTTTTTATATGAAGAGCATAGTCTTTATTCAGAACTCCTATTGAATCATTGCTGTAAACATAGATTTGGAACCAAAAGAAAATTGAATAATGTCTTTAAAATTCTGAAGGAAAATGACGTCCTATCATGAAGACCACCCCAACTAAGCTAGCAATTAAATGTAATGGTATAATGAAGCCATATTCAAGCCTATAATACTTAAAAACAATTCCCCATATAAATTGCTTAAGGAAACTACTAGGAGATGTGCTCCTTCAAAACAAGAGTAAACCAAAGAGAACACACAAGATCCAGTTAACGGTAAAACCAACACAGCACAATTCCACTCTGGTGAGGTATCTAAAATAGTCAGATTCATAGGTGTATAAAGGTGGTACTTGCCTAGTGGCAAGGAGAATAGGCATTTATGCTCCATAGGTATAAAGGTTCACTCTCACAAAATGAATAAGCTCTAGAAATTCTCTGTACAGCACTATGTCTATTAGAAATTCTGTATTACAAATTTAAAATTTAGGGAAGATCTCCTACTAAGGTTCTCACAATAAAATAGCAATGAAAACAAGTGGTGGAAACCAGTAAAAAATACTTGAAATGATTTTTCTCTAATAGTGAAAAGGCAGCAAGAATGCTTACAATGATTTTCACAAATCAAGAAGTAGTAATGTAACCTTGATTTAAGTACACAAAGACATGCTCAAAGATTCTAAGTGTTGCAAGTGGATACACCTGGGCCAGAGAACTTTGGAATGACAGAGAAATACAAGTCTTCATAGAAATGTGCACGTTCATAGATTTGATATAACAGAACTCTATCTTATAAGATGAAATATGTTCCATCTGGATTCCAAAGAGGGAGGCAGAGCCAGTCTCTTACTGATTCTCATCTCAGCACTGAAAGAGTTTTACTGTGAATACTGCCACAGTAAGTGCCTTTGAGTGAAGGAGAGGGAAACTCGTAGGAACAAAGTGGGAGTAATTTCTAGGGCACAGAAGGTGTTGAGGTCTGCAAAGTCCTATATGTGATGTCCAGTCACTGGGGTTTCTGGGGCAAAGATTTTAGACTTAAACTTTCAACAAAAGGTCCAGAGCTGACCAAAGCAGGTACTATGATTTGGACAGAAAGAACATCAGTAATACTTGTGAAAACCTCAGGAAATGGATCTCAACCTCAGGTCTCTAGCTCCACTTACTGTTTTAATATTTCTTTGGGATTCTAGAGTGATAGTAGCACTATTGTTATTTATAATAGCAAACAAAAAGACCTGATCAGCTTTTATTTAGTGATTCATAAGCCTATTTTAGTAAAAATGATTCCAGTTTACATATAACATTCCAGACTATTTTATCTTTGAATCTTTTTATGTAGGGCTATGAAGCATCTCAAATTACCACAAGGCTTGCTTCGTCTCTTCTTCTTCACCAAATAGAATAATAAAATCAAAGAATATCAAACCCTGAGAACACCTTGAGGATTCATCAGATGTTCCACTTTTGTGAACTTGGAGCTTTCAGTGCTGTCCTGGCTTCCCAGATTGTCCTCTTCGCCACTCTCTGCAAGAGCTGCTGCTTCTCACTGGGGCCTACATGTCACCACACTCCTAGGTCTTCTAGTGGCAGGGTCCCTCCATCTCCATAAGTCCTCTGTCACTCTCCAACTGAGCTCCCACATGTCAGACAAGCTGTGATTATTTTATGCATCCACTCACCTGTTTTTTTCTTTCTCTCCCTAATCAAGAGTTACTATGTGCAATCAAGGACCTTCTCTGTCCTTTGTACCTGTATCCAGGATAATGGTAGGCTTTCTTTGAGTATTTATGGACCTTAAAAGAAGAACTGTGTTTCACACTTGACAGGATTAGACATCCTTCTGAGTTGCAGTTGTATTTCAAGGTAGTTAAAATGTCAATAATGGTACCTGTCTAACTGTTGACTACAAATGTGCTTGAGTGCCCTGTTCTTTGCACACAAAGAAGGCAACTGAACTTTCAAGACCACCGCAGATAAGAGCTCCTGTGCCTGAGAACATGCCTAAGTTCCACACCTCAAATTTACAGTTGCTCATTCTTCATCTAGCAAATACCAGCCACTCTACCAATATAGAAATGGAGAGACCAGAAGGAAAGATATGACTAAACTTTCACTGCCATTTATTTAATATTTATTCCACACAAAGCATTTAGCCTATTATATTTATCTTCTCTATAGCTATCCCAAAAGGTAGTGTTTTAATTCTATTTTAAGACAAGAAAACAGAGACTCAGAGAAGTAAAATATCTTGTCTAAGAGCACACAACAGAAATCTATCTAAGTATTAAAGATCAGAACTCAGGTCTGTCACATCTAATGCTGGTGCTCTGTGCACTATAAACTGTTATTTCTAGAATCAAAATGTATACATTTTTACATCAATAAGATCAAACCACAATAGTTAACACTGTGTCATTTTAATAATGCAGCTCTTTATAAATGGAAACCAATTTCTTTGTAAGTTTATTGTGAAGAAATTTAAAGAAATATTTTTCTTCACAGAGCCTTTACGTAATTTCATATAATGATTCTGAGAATCATGGCTTCAGCTTTGAGACTTTAGCATAAACTCAAAAGAAAAATGATAAAAATGTCTTTGAAGTCATAATGCAAAAATATCCAAGCCTTCAAGGAGTTACAGGTTAGCAGGAAAAGATATGAAATGTAAATGAAACTTCATTTACTGTAAGAACAAGGAACAAACGTTCAGAGTAGTTTCTTTCCACCATGAATTCCTAATGAAATGGTGAGATCAATGTCAAACAGGGCACTGAAACAGGACATGAAATAGATCTTAAAATAAGTCAAACCAAATGAAGTGAGAGGAAACAGAGGCATGTAATTACTTGACTTTGGTTTCAAGAACAAAGAGTATTTTTTTCTTTTTTCCAAGCAGTAATATTTATGTTTTTGGTCAGGATAAAAAGGTCAAATTTTACTGTAGAGTTATGCCTTCAACAAAACAAACAAACAAAAATCTATCTCTAAAACCTGACAAAAAAAGATTTAAAAAATCTTAATTTCAAGTTTTCATATTTTCATTATTCTAATAACTACAGCAAGATAATTTATAGAGGAAACATTTATAGAAAAATCTTTATTCCTCAGAACCTACCCTCAATTCTTTATTTTCAATGAAATTGTAGTCACAATTTGTTTTTGTAATTGTAATTAGAAAATGTATGCTTATTACTTTAAATCACCCTCCAATCTGGCTAAGGCCCAAGACACATCGAGAGGAAACTGATGTATATGCTAACATAAAATGTATGGTAATATAAAATGTATGCTTATTACCTGAAACTTGAAAATAAGAAAGAAAACCTTGCCAAACCATGATACATTTTCATACCATGATAATTTTCATACAAGCAAAAGTCTGTTAATCTACAACATGATCATGTATATTTTATTCTCAATTCTAGAAAGTTCACCATCTTTTCTATTTTGTGTTTTGTGCGATGATTAAGATTTCTAAGATTATATAAATTTTATGCAATTATCATTTTTAACTGGAGCTTTTTCTAGACATATGGTTGTATCTGATTTGATTCATATGTCTTTGTAAGTGTTTCATACATATTTTGGGGAGTGGTTTGGTGGATGCTATCTTCATATTGGCTTTAAAAATCATCACTGTTCAACATCAATGGTCATTCAGGAATTGCAAATTGAAACAACGCTGAGATCCCATCTCACCCCAGAAAGAAGGGCCAGGATCAACAAATCAACCACCAACAAATGCTGGAGGGGCTGTGACAGAAAAGTTGCCCTTCTCCACTGTTGGTGGGAGTGCAAACAGTGCAACCACTATGGAAATCACTGTGGAGACTTCTCAAAAATTTGGGATTAGAGATCCCATTAGACCCAGATACCCTGCTTCTCGGCATTTTCCCAGAAGAACTGAAAACATCACACCACAGAGACATATGTGCACTCATGTATAAAGCAGCACAATTTGTAATAGCCAAATTTGGCAACAACCCAAGCACCCATCAGTCAAGGAATGGATAAAAATTATGTGGTATTTTTATACAATGGAGTACTACTCAGCTATCAAGAAAGATTGCTTCGAGACTTTTATAAATAATTGGACGCGACTTGAGACCATACTCATAAGTGAAATAAATCAAACTCACATGTGTAAATACCATATTGTCTCCCAAGTGTAAGAAATTGAAAAATTATATATATTCCAGACCTACAGTGAATACTGTGTAAGAGTAAGAAACTGTTCAAAGAGGAAAAGTAATTAGAATAAGAGAAAGGAAGAAAGAAGAAGAAAAGAAAAGAAAAGAAAAAAAGAAAAGAAAAGGAAAAAGACATAAATTTGTCTAAATCGACTATATTAATTTTATTAGTTATTGGAAAAGAACAGTTAATCTCCTATGTTTAGATCAATTTTACGTGTCTATATCTGTTGTTCTAAGCAACCCTCTTGAAGGTAATAATGAACAATGTTACAACTATTGTCAAACTCCTATCATCTTGTTTTGTAAACCTATACTGTTATTGTATTTGGTTTCTTGTTGTTTATCTGTATTGCTTTTTTGTTTTTCATTTCTGTGTCTTTTTAAGCTTAAATAAAAATAACTAAATAAATAAAAATTTAAAAATAAATAAAAATCATGTCACTAAAATCCATCAGCAGCCACATTCGTTGCCCCCCCCTGGGTTGTCAGCCACACACCCTCGCTGACCTTACGCAGCAGGAAACAAATTCAGGAAATGGAAACTTTAGTGTCTTTATCAAAGCCCCTTATTACTGGTGCTTCTCACAAAATATTTCCTTTTCTGGTTGCTCAACAGCCATCCACATAAAAGTCTTCTTCATTCTCTGGTCTTGTAAATCTGTGAAAGGGGGGTTGATTTCACCCTGGCCTATTCTTCAACCCAGAAGTCTCTTCTTCGACATCATCAGCTTTTTCTCAATGCATCATGGGCCTCAGCACTCTACTAGAGGGTGGTTTATAACTATCCCAAGCGGTGGACAAAGCAGGACTGCCTGCAAAGTGGATTTCCATGTTCAGGCTGCTGTGCTCCATGTGGACTCCCAAATCTGACCCTGTCATTGGTGCCATCCTTCAAGCTGCATGAAGTTACTCTCCCCACACCCTACTCTTGAGTATCAAAAGCCCATTGTGAAAGTTGAAAAAAAATCTAAAAACTCATTTACTATTTCTTATGCTTTCAGGTCTGTTCCCCTCTAAAATGGTACAAATGCCCTTGAGGAAATGCTACCACAAGGAGATAAAGAAAAAAGCCTGAAGGTTGATACTCCAAAACATCAATGCACTCATTCAGTGACTGTCTGTTTCCCCAAGGCTTGTGAGCAACCCAAGGGCAAAATTTGCTCCTGCTGCTTGCTCCGAGTGCTCAGAACACTTCTGGAACAGGGCAACCTCAGGAACTCCTCACTAAACAGATACATATGTGAGCCATGATGATTTCTGACTATCCGATACAGAGCAATTTGGATACAACAAACGGTATTCTTAATAACTTCCAACAGTGCCACATTTCAATGAAGCAGAAAAGCGTTTTACTTCCAAGTGGAATACTGGAGTACTCAGTGTAAACTGTTGAATTAAACAGATTTACGATAGTTCTGCAAAAGTGAAAGTTTACAAGGTGTTTTAAAGAAACTGATATCACAGGGCATATAATTTCCACAAGCATTTAAATGTAAGACTGTGTAATTCCTCTGTATCTGACGGTTACGTAAGTACAGGCATCCCACACTCAACCCTCCACCCTCAGTCAAAAGGAATGATCAGTGAACATAAAATTAGGAGAAAGCCAGGATCAGCATTGGAAAATAGGAAGAGTGCCACACATATGCCCAATATGTAAGGGAATGAATGTTTCATATAGACTCATGGTGTGAACCAAAAGCACCATTTGGATTCTATTCATCATTGTACCTATGACAAAGAAGGAGTAACAAGGAAGTGACAGGGCTGGAAAATTCATGTAAGACCAACTAATTTGGAGGGATAAAAAGAAACCTTGTGGAGGAAAACCCAAAAACCAGAATCCTGATTCTGCTGCTAGATTTTCTTCTTGAGCTAAGAGATCTTTTACGAAGATGCTCATACCAGAAGCAAAAGATTATTTGAAGAGCTAGAAGCCACCTAAAATAAGACTATGCTAGGGATGTTAAGTCCTGAAAAGACACTGCAGATACAAACAAGAAGGCCATCTTGAAGATACCGAGTGGAAACGTGTGACACATTTCCTTACCCATCATAAAGTCCAGTCAACACACCTACAATAAAAGACAATTAGTAAGAGAGAACCACAACAAAGTCATGTAATCAAAATTTTATGTCAAAAAGGAGGCTTCAGAAGTGAAGGCTCAAAACCCAAGGGGCAAAAGCCTGTTTTTATGCTTAAGTTCAGTGAAGAATGGACAGCCATTTGGTAATGGAAGTGAACAGAGTAGGAGCTAAGGGTAATAACAAAGGCAGAAAGCCAGCAAGGACATCTATCCATTTAGATTACTCATGTCTTCTCTGCATAGCATTTATTCCTCTGGGGTATGTACAGAATTCCCTTAGAATGATATTGTGAAAGAAGATAGGAGAGAGTGACCTTTCCAGAGTTTTATTGCTTGCTTTGGAGAAGAATTATTCTAGTTTCTATGATCTACTTGAGTAAGAAAAATTCTGGTTTCTGTAATCCTTTTGGGAGTAGGGGGCAAGAAATGGCAGAAAAAGAACAGAAAAAAACTTGTGTCTGATACCTTCAAATCTCCTTTAGTTGAAAATACTCATCATGCCATTATGTTGTTCTTTGAGGTATCATATTCTGATGGTCAAAAAGATGAAAATACTTCTTTTGAAATACTCACTACAATAAATAAAACAGATAATTTATGTTTCAGAAAAATTTTATAACCAGCCTCTGATAACAGTCAGTAACAGAAGTAAAAGAACACAATTGCCCACCCAAAGCCAAGAGATACGGATTAAGTAGTCCTCGTACATAATATTCCTTGTGGGTCCTGCTTCAGCCCATCAGCGGGTGGCCACGTAAACAGTTCTTGTCATAAGAAAATGAGCAGAAGCAAAGCATCTCCTGGGCTAGTGTTTCAGAGATGTATATATGCCTTCATTTTATAGCTTTCTTCCTTGGTTGGATGGAGACAGATGACTCAGAATCCTTGGGAACAAAGTAAAAGGGGGACCCTGAATCACCAGGTAAAGGGAAGAATTAAGTTCTTATTGTTAGGCTGCATGCTGGGGCTTATTGGTGTGATAGATTGCTTAATGACTACAAATTTCTCCCCTCCCAATACATACTTACCTTTGCAATGTAACTTGGCTGCATCTTTTATCCAGAGATGGACTGACTCTGACTGGCCTTGTAATTTGTTTAGAACAACCAAATGTAATGAGAGTAACATGGTGTAAGTTCTGAAGTCTGGCCTTGGGCCTTTGTCCTTACTTCTTGGGAAGTCCTCATCACCAATAAGGAGGCTGGCCTCTGAGAGGCTGGATGGAGTAAGCCCTGTGACAACCAGCCTCAGGCACCAGAGTGGTCAAGAGGACACTGAAGACCCTTGAGCTCCACATGAAAGGCCAAGGGCTTTGGTTACAACTACTGGAATAAGCCAGGACAAACTAGAAGAACCACAGAATGCTTCAGGGAAAAGTAGCATTTAAAAATACAACAGGGACAAAACAAAGGCTAGTCTCAGTCATGTCTGGAGCATTGTGAGAGGAAAAAGTGGAACAGAGAACTCTACGGCATTTTCCCATGGCTCTGTGGGTATGTGTCTGATGAAATTATAGGAGACCAGGAAACTCTATCATGTGTGCATGCTTGTAGATACAATATATGCATACATTTACTTGAAAATTTAACCAAGACATAGGCTAGATTTGAAGAACTTAACCATATAAATGTCATGACCAAAAGAATCATGATACAACTGAAACTAAAGAGTTGTTTAAATAACTATAGATGGGATTTCAAAACTTGCTGTACATATTTACATAGGGCTGGGGATTTAGCTCAGCAGCATAAGTGCATGCCTGGTAAACATGAGGTCCTGAGTTCAATCCTAGGTACCAAAAAAAAAAAAATCAACAATATTATCATTTTTGCAACACATTCTCAAACGAGAAGCTATATGATGAAACTGATAATAGTTGGGCCAACATTACAAATTATTATCAATAAAAATTAGGGTGTGACAAAGATGTAGATAAGCACATTACATTTTTATACAAGAGAAATAAATACAGTTTAATTCTCAACATCACTACTTAAAGGATATTCAAATGTTTTCAAAAACTAAAGTAAAAAAGGGTTATGCCAAATAAAAAGACTGCATCATTGTTTTTACCGGTAAGATTTTTAAGTAATATTTCCCCACTCTAGTGATTCCTTAATAAATTACATATAAATACATTTATACATAATTATATGTACATGCATATTCTTATACATTATAAAACATTACAAACATTAAAATAATTAATTTGAAATTAACACTAATTTAAGATAAGGGTTTTTTATTAGAACATGAAATAACATAAAATGTTCTGGTTTCTAGTGAAATAGGTTCTAGTGGGAATAGAAAAATTAAATTTTTGAAATTCTTGGTTCCACATCTTACAGTACAGCAATCCAAAATATGTTTCTGGTTCTATTTTTATTTCAAATTTAGTTTTACTGATTATTATAGCTGAAAAAGATCCTACACAGAGTTATAGAGGTAGAAACATCCCAAAGTGAAGAAGTATGCCATGGCCTGCAGTTAATAATCACAACACTTACCTTCTGTTCTTTCCACAAATTACTTAAATGTTTTTCTTGAAACTTAGTAGTGAATTTCTACCTTCCATGATATCCATTGTTCTTGAGAAGTAATCAGTACATATTATATTTTTATGTTTCGACGAACAGTTTTAAATTCTCTATAATTCTTTGAATATAAAAATTCTGTTTCACATTTTTAAGTGTGTTGATATGAAAGATTTTTTTTTATAGATGTAACATTTATATCATTTTCAGCAATGTATCACATGGCGATGGAAACTCTGGGAAACATTTCCAAACATCCGTTTTGAAAATGCTCTGTTACCTCATAATGTGGCTGACGGTGCCTTCCTGCCAGGGACATGGAAAGCATTAGTTAGGCCTTTTTTATATGAGGGGGTGGGGCACACAGAGGGATTATTATCATTTTCTTTTGCATATCATATACATGACTTTTAATCTGCACTTTCATTTTTAGAACTCACTTTAAGATAATTTCCAATGGATTACCTTAAGACAACAGTAAATTAAATTTTCAATATCTTTCCTTGAGCACACATAAATTCTAGTGAATCAATGGAAGTCAGTAAAATGTGAAAGTATCATTATCAACTACCTTGACTTATGGGACCTACTTTCTCCTGCCTCATTTACTGTAAGCCGAGAGCATCTATCTGTCTGAGAACTCTATACCAGATCAAAACACCAGCATCAATTCTTTTTAAATACTAACAAAGCTTAATATCTTTCTTAATCTTTTTTTTTTTGAACTCTAATGAATATTGTCTTGTATGCCAGCAGGGGTGTGTATACACCACTTTGGAGAACAAAAACTTAATGAAGTCAGTATAGAAGCATAGCAGAAATATTATAGAAATGAGACCAAACATATCGATTGTGACAATAATCATAAAGTCAGAAATCAAAGCTTCATTGTAAGATATACTTCTAAAACTAAAATATTAGCTTGTTTTAAATGATTAATATAGGAAGATAGGGAAAGACTTGCTTTTGTCTTAGCAAGAGCAGGCAGAAAGGAAGTAAAAGTCGCAATATCAGTATCAAATTAAAGAATGTATAATAAGTTGCATAGGTAAAGACTATCATGCTGGTAGAAAAGCACAGTCTGCAAAAATTTCAAGAACAGAAATGTACATATGTTAGAAATGCTAGGCAAAATATACAGAAAAACAAACATTAGATACTTTACATCTCAGCCTACTTAACAACCAGTACATAGAAGATTTGAAGAGTAAGGTTAATCTAATGCATGCACAGTGATTTCAAGGAAAGGAAAATATACCTTCTTTCCAAGATACTATTGGACATTCACACATACAAATCATTTATTTGGTTGCAAAATAAAGTCAAAATAAATTCCAAAAATGGAAATTGGATACGACATGATTTCAGAGCCTAATTAGATCTAAATGTAAAAACAAGTAACTTATTCTCACTTGCTTTTACTAAGCCACTCATCCAAAACCATATCTTTCCACCAAATAATAACAATATTGATAATAATAAATAATTGCTTTAAGAATGCATAATTTTATTATGTTCCAGAAATGCTCCTCTCCTACCAAGGAAAAAGATGATGCAAAGTGTTATGATGAAAATTTTTAAAATCCCCTTAAAAAATATGCATTCAGAGATAAGGACTTTGAAAAGGATTAGATCAATGGGACACTAACTTCATCAATGGGTCAATCTATTAATACAGCTGGATATGCTGTTAAGAGATGGAGAGTGATTGGAGAAAGTAGATTGTGATAGATTAAGTAATGGTCACTTCATAACACCCAGCTGAAATGTATCAGTGTGGTGCTGGGTGTAAAAGGCCCACCTGAGGATTTTTGACAACAACATAAAAGGAGAATTGGAGGGGAAGATGGTGTGCTGTTGATTGTCCCATAGAAGTTTGTCACTCTGGGGCTGAGGATTGAGCTCAGGGGCACAAGCATCTGCCTGGCAAGCATGAGGTCTTGGTTTAATACCCAGTACCAAAAAAAAAATTATTGAAAGACATATTAGAGACAAAAATGACCATAATCTCCAGAACAACAGTAGAAAGACACCACCAGGTAGGGCAAGCAATTGAATAAGGGGGAAAAGCAGAAAACAAACAACAGAAACATAACATGACAAAGTTGAGCCAGTACGTATAAGTTATATCTATAAATATAAATGGTCTCAATTCACCTACAAAAGAAACAGGTTGACAGAATGGATCAAGAAACAGGATCCCACAATATGCTGTATACAAGAAACACATCTGACTCAAAAATATTGATTAAAAGTCAAAGGATGGAAAACACTATTCCATGCAACAGGAACCCAGGAAAAGCAGGGGTAACTATTCTGTTTGCAGACAATGTGAACTTCAAACCTGAAATGATTAAAAGAGATAAAGAAGGTCACTACATACTTATTAGTGGAAAACTTCAAGAAGAAGAAGTAACAATAATAAATGCATATGCACCAAATACAGGAGCACCCAGCTATATAAGACAAATACTAATGGACATGAAAAGTCAAATACACAAGAACACAATTGTAATAGGACACCTTAATACACAACTGTCACAAAGAGATAGATCAACTAGACAAAATGTCAGCAAAGAAATAATAGAACTGAATCATACCTGCTAGTAAATGGACTTAGTAGATGTTTACAGAGTGTTCCACCCAACCACATCAGAATATACATTCTTCTCAGCTGCACATGGAACATTCTCCAAAATTGACCACATATTAATCCATAAACTATTCTTAAGTAAATGCAAAGGGTTTGACATTATCCCATGCATATATCTGACTATAGTGCACTGAAATTGGAAATTAATGGCAAAAGAAATTAAATAACTGGCATAAATACATGGAAATTAAGCAACAACCTTCTGAAAAACCAGTGGGCTACAATGAAATTAAAGAAGAAATAAAGCAATACCTACAATTCAATGAAAATGTGGATATAGCATACCATAACCTGTGGGATGCAATGAAGTAGTCCAAAGAGGAAAATACATAGCAATAAATTGTCACATTAAGAAAATGGAGTGAGCACAAATAAACAACCTGATGTGACATCTCAAGCTCCTAGAAAAGGAAGAGCAAGTCAAACCCAAAGTTCATAGAAGAGAGGAATTTGTAAAGATCAGAGAGGAAATTAATGCAATTGAAACTAAAAAAAAAATACAAAGAATTAATGAATTGAAGAGCTGGATTTTTTAGAGAATAAGCAAAATTGATAAACCTCTAGCTAACCTTATCAAGAAAATAAAAAAAACTCAAACTATGCAATAAGGACTAAAAAAAGAGAAATCACTACAGATCCCATGAAAATTCAAAAGATCATGAATACTTACTTTGAAAATCTCTACTCATACTGGGTGGAAAACACAGAGGAAATGTACAGATGTCTAGAAACATACAAGCTACCAAAGCTCAATCAAGAAGTTATAACAATTTTGAATAACCCAATATCAGCTATTGAAATTGAAAATGTGATTTAAAACTTACTAACAAAGAAAAGCCCAGGCCCTGATGGATTCACGGCTGAATTCTACAAAAAATTTAGAGAAGATTTGGTATCAATACTCCTTAAACTCTTCAATGAAATCAAAAGAGAAGCAATCCTCCCTAACTAATTCCTAGAGACAAGTATTACTCTGATACCAAAACCAGAGAAAGACCCAACCAAAAAAGAGAACTACAGGCCAATCTCACTAATGAATATTGATGTAAAGATTCTCAATAAAATACTGGCAAATAGAATGTAGTAAATCCTCAAAAAGATTATACACCACGACCAAGTGGGATTTATTCCAGGAAAGTAGGGATGGTTTAGCATATGCAAATCAATAAATGTTATACACCACATCAACAGAACCAAAAACAAAAATCACATTATCTTTATAATAGACACAGAAAAAGCTTTTGATAAAGTCCAACACCTGTTCATGATAAAAGCCCTACAGAAACTCAGAATAGATGGTATCTACCTCAACCCCATAAAGGCCATCTATGACAGACCAACAGCCAACATTATACTAAATGGACAAAAACTGAAAGCCTTCACTCTAAAATCAGGAACAAGGTAAGGATGTCCACTATCAGCATTCCTATTCAATATAATTCTGGAGATATTAGCCAGAGCAATCAGACAAGAGAGAGAAATAAAAGGAATAAAGATAGGAAAGGAAGAAGTTAAATTATCATTATTTGCCAATGACATGATACTTTATACAGAAGACCCAAATAACTCCATTAAAAGACTATTAGAGTTAATAAACAAATTCAGCAGCATAGCTGGATACAAGTCAACACTCAAAAATCAATAGCATTCCTGTACAGAAACAAAAAACTCACTGAGAAAGAAATTATGGAAACATCACCTTTCACAATAGCATCTAAAAAAAAATGAAATATCTAGGAATTAACCTAACCAAGAATGTAAAATACCTATATGCTGAAAGTTATACTACTGTAAAAAAAAAAGGATATTGAAGAGGATATTAGAAAATAGAAGGATATTCCTTGCTCTTGGTTAGGAAGAACCAACATTGTGAAAATGATCATACTCCCAAAACTGTTATACAGATTCAATGCAATCTCAATCAAAATACCACAAACATACCCTACAGATCTAGAGAAAACACTTCTAAAATTCATGTAGAAACAGAAGAAATCTACAATAGCAAAGGCAATTCTGGATGACAAAGGCAAAGCAGGAGGCATCCCAATTCCTTACTTGAAATTATACTACAAAGCCACAATGATAAAAACAGCATGGTACTGGCAAAGAAATAAACCTGAAGACCAATGGAAAAGATTAGAAGATACAAACACAACTACAAAGACACTCAGCCACCTTATTTTGACAAATAGGCTAAACATGTTCACTGGAAAAAGGATAGTCTCTTTAATAAATGGTGTTGGAAAAATTGGCTTTTCACATGTCAAAGACTGAAACTAGACCCATGCCTGTCACCATACACTAAAGTCAAAATGTATCAAAGATCTAAATATTAAAACAGAAACACTGAATCTATTGGAAGACAAGGTAGTTAGGAAACTTTGGGACATAGGAGTAGTCAGAAAATTTATGAACAAAATGCAAACCGCACAGGAAATACTTCTAAAAATCAACAACTGAGATCTCATATTATTAAAAAGTTTTTGCACTTCAAAAGAAATCACCAACAAAGTGAAAAGAAAACCCACAGAATGGGAAAGAATTTCAGCTGACAATCCCTCAGACAAGGGGCTTATATCTAGAATACATAAAGAATTGAAAAACATCAAGCCCCTGCAAATTCAAAGACCCTTTCCAAAAATGGGCATCTGAGATGAGCACACACTTCTCAGATGAAGATATGCAAGTGGAAAATAAACACATGAGGAAATGTTTACCATCACTGATCATTTGAGAAATGCAAATTAAAACAGCATAGAGATTTCATTTCACTCGGGAAAGAATGGTTGCCATCAAGAAATCAACTGATAATAAATGTTGGCAAGGCTTCGGGGAAAAGGGAACACTTCTCCACTGTTGGTGGGAGTGTAGACTGGTGCAGCCACTGTGGAAATCAAAATCAATATGGAAATCAGAAGACTAGGATTGGAAGTACCATTCAGTCCAGCTATTTCTCTCCTGGGTATTTTCCCAGAAAAATTGAAAAGTGATGTATGAGCACCCATGTTTATAGCAGCACAATTTGTAATAGCTAAATCTTGGAAACAACCAAAATGCCCATCAAATGCATAGTGGATAAAAAAGATGTGGTATTTTTATATAATGGAATATTACTCAGCTATAAAAAAGGATGATCTTAAGGCCTTTATAGGTAAATGGAGGCAACTTGAATCTATCCTCATAAGTGAAATAAATAAGACCTACATTTGTAAATATCACATTGTCTCTCTAGTGTAAAAAAAAACTGAAAAAGTAATAAGATCCAAAATGTATAATAGCAATTGTGAAAGTGAAACAGATGGAAAGTGCTCTAAAGGATATAACTGTATGTATGTTTAGGTGTGTAAGATAGATGACCATATTACTAAGTTTTCATTAGATCATTGAACAGAATGGTTTGCACTATGACTGCTTGAGTATTTGTTCACCTTTGATCTTTTGATTTTGTAACTTGAACAACTATTTCTAAGAGGACAATATGTAACTCATCAACTAGTAATTTCTTAGTGTTAATTTTTTCTTTGAAACCATGTAATACCTCTACCCATTTTTCTGTTTTTTCTTTCTTTTTTTTTTCTTCTTTAAATAAAAAAATGAAATTTGTCATTCTGGCTTCCTGATATGAACTCAGTTGTTATCATCAGAGGAGACTGTGACCTCGCTGTTGCTGAGAATGGCCGTAGTTCTTTTGGGGGGAGCTCTGGTCCTCACTTTGAGAGTTACTTCCTGACCCCAGGGAAGTTCCCTCATCCTGCTGGTGCAGATCCATCATCCTCCAGCACAGACTTTCTAGCTTCCGCTACTGACCTTTGGGCCTTTCCAGTGCAGATCTTTGATACCAACTTGCATGAGATATTGTGATCTCTAGGCCTTCAGCTGGACTCATAAAGGACATTGCATGGGATCCAAGTCCTCAGGAGACTCTTTGGGTCTCTAGCACATGGGCAGATCTGTTACAGTCTTCTGCATTTGACTTTTTAGGTGAATATTATAAAATAATCCTATACATTATGTGTCCTGTATTAAATTTATTCCCTTGCAAACACTGTACAAGATAGGCCACAGGGGGTACACCTTTGAAGATGCACTTTGTCCTAGCCCTTCTGTTTCCCTCTGGCTTTTTCCCATCTCTTTGCTTCCAGTTGCCGGGAGGGGAGGAGATTTTCTCTGCCACGCCTCTTTGCTGTATTTCCACCTTGGACCCAGCTGACCATGGACTGAAATGACTGAAGCTCTGAGTAAAAATAAACCCTCCATTCTTTAAGCTCTGTAATTCATATATTTTGTCTCGAGCTGCCATATATACAAGGCTTGAACCATTTCATCACTGAAGAAATAAGTGTATATCATAAAAAAGTCAGGACATCTATAAATGTGTAAAGAAAGGGTAAAAATCTCCCATAATGCACTACAAAAAGACGATTTTGTCTTTCAGTTCCAGGATTTTTTCTGAATAGATCCATACACTAACACACAGAAGCATTCACACAAATTCTTGTTTGCTTTTCCCCCCACAACAAAGGGTGATACTATTAAGTTTATAATTTTTATCCATTAACTAAATGTATCACCAGCATCTCTCTATTCCAACAAATAATATATGTGATTTTTATTAAAAAATGATTTCCCACAATGCATAGATGTTGTAAGAGTTATTTCACAAATCCTTCACTAACATTTCCTTTTTTAGTTCTTTTGTAAGTCAGTAGATATTTGCAGTACATAATGATTATATTCATCTTATAGATTTGGGACATGTAGGAAACACATCTTAATTCTCTTTACTTTTCCTTCCTCTTACTTTCTCATGTGACAGCTAAGATGTGTGTCTTGATTTATTTCTCTTAACAGTATTAGGTGCATCAATTTTCCTACAAAGACTCAAATTTACTATTCTTTGTGGCAGACTAGTACTCCATTCATTATTTATTAACAGCTGATCAGTGTGTTGAGCATATGTAGTATAGTTTGTCATTTAATAGCATTATTTTTCTGTATCTGTACTTTGCCTCTTTTGCTTGGTTAATTTTCCATATTTTTGATGTTGATTTGATTTAGTTTGTATATTTTTAATTTTTATGTAGTTAAATCTATTGACTTTTTCATTTGCCAGATTTTTAGGTCATATTTAAAATTGCATTAGACATCCCAAAATCATAGAAAGTTTTGTGTATATTTTCTTCTAGTATTAATTTTTAAAAATTTCAGTCCATCTGTAATATGTTTTGGCACAGGGCATGAGACTGGGAGACAAAGTCATCTCTCCTCATAACTGGCTGTGTGAGTGTGGGAATTTATCTTTCAGCTAACACTGATTTGTCTACCATACATTCAACTCCTGCCTAATTCAGGAAGCTATAATCATAAAAGCCTATGAGGCAAATTAGTGGAAAAACCTATGTGGTAAAGACATACCATTTTGGCTTCTCTACCAGCACTAGGAGGAGCTTTAGACTGGCTCTTTGCCCATAGGGCAGATATAAGTCACCTGGCCCTGGGTGACATGCCTGTATCTCTAGTTCACCTATAAAATGATAGTAATATTATTTACTTATGGAATTCCTGTGAAAATAAAAAACACCAACTCATATAAGGTATAGCATCTAATATTGGCTACCATTTTCTAAATGACTAACCAATCGTGCCAACCAATTCTTTGAATATCCTCTGTCCCCATTCCTAGTTTGAAATTCTATTTTGATTACTTATTAAAATCTGATGTACTATCTGGTTGCCTGGTCCTATGACTATATTTTACTCTCTAAGTGCCTCTTACACATAAGGTAATTTTATGCTTCTTGATACATATATAACTTATTCTTTATCAAAATGTTCTTGACTAACCCTACCCAGATATTTTTCCACTGAACTTGAATGTATCACATCAAATTGCATAATGATTTCATTGGAAATTTAGTTGGAATTAGATTGAATATTTTAGTGCTTCAGAAGTAATTAGCACCTTTCAAGAATAAATAATGACAAATAGCAGCTTAAATTTTCCAAAACACTTTTGGAGAATTATCTGATTTGAAACTCAAAATTTTTTCTTATGAAAAATTTGGCAATTTATTCTTTGCCTTTGCTTAACTGATGGATAAACAAGGTTCTGAATGCACTCATAGCATTAATAGTGACAGAGCCAAGATTTATATCTGAATCTGTTAAGTGACAAAATTCATTCTCGTTTCCTTATATCAAGCCTGTATGGTGTTGTTTGAAAGCCATCGTCCATGGTATCAGGAGTTGTAGACATGAACCCTAATTCTAAACTCATACTTTCCAACTGGGCCACCGGTAGAGCCTTACAAGCTCTTGTGTCAGGTTTTTCACTGCTCTGAGGGTCTTCCATGCCCTGTCTTTATAAAGACATTCATCATCTTACACCTGATGTCAAAATTTAGTATTTTAATGTATTTCCAAGACATAACCTATGTATTTCCTTCAATTTGCTTGTAACTAATATTAGTAAATTGGTCTCATTAAATGAATAATGTATGATTAACAAGGTGATTGTAAAGAAGTCTATTTGTACTTTGTCCTCAGCTCTCAATTATATTTGCTTGCAAATCATTGAAAGAAAGTAAAAAAACTCCAAAATGATTTACAATGTCATTTTATAAAATATATGAATTAGCATTTTATCTCAAAATTATGACCTTTCTCAATTAATTTAAACCACTGAGATATTTTAGTGCTTTTACTCACCTGAGAGATATGGAGACATTTTGTTAGGAAGCTTACATCCAAAATCCACACTTCTTTAAATATCAATTATATTTTAAGATAATTAAGCATAGCCTAGTGTTACAGCTTCAGAAGCCAAATATTTTCAAACATCTTAGCTGTCGTTTTCATACCATTGTGTTTATCCAGGCACGAACAATGTTACATTACTTTCACCAGACCCTCAAACCCATGTACAAATAAGTCTCCCATTCTATGGTAAAACAGGAGTGTGAGTACACTTCCTAATGAAAGAAAGAATCTCAAGTTCGGAACTTTAAAGTGAAACCTTGGTGTAGAGATACCAAGCTAATGGCCAAAAGCAAATATAACCTTAGGGAAGAAAACACAGCCCCCTTTCCAACACCTAAAAAATGTCGTGTGGGCACTTCTTGTTCCTTGGGGTACAAGCTAAGACTGGCACAAGCAGTATCCATCTTGTTTGAAAAGAGAAGAAAATTTTTTTGTTTTTGTTTTCCTTTCAGAAGTCACATAAAGTCATGTCAGAAGGATTACATTTAAGTGGGACTTTGACGTGTTGTTTTTTGTCTAATTAAACATCTAAAATTTTCTGAGGACATAGTACCTGAAGTTGCACACCAAGGGATCCAGACACGGCTCCAGCTGTCATGAGGCATTTTACTACCCGTTTCTGCACAAAAACAGAAAGGTAGAGAATCTGTTACCCTTTCCGTTTTTCTTAAATTATGGTTCAAGGACAGAAACTACACAGGGAGGAAAGGGACCTGGGTTTCATATTAGTCTGTGCAAGACCCTGAAAACATTCCTTAACTACTCTGTTCTTCAGTCTTCACACCTCTAAAACAATGAGTACGCTGCCTGCATCACAGAGTTAAAGCATTAGCTGAGAATCTACGGAAGGGACTGAGCATAATTTCATATTTCCTCCACATGCAATGCCCAGAACAGGGCTAACCAAATAGCACTTTCTTCCTCTTATGAAGAGGAAATGTTCATATCTGTGCTGTCCAATACGATGGCCATTGGCTCTCTGTGGGTATTGAGCACTGAAATAAGGCAGATACCATTGAGGAACTACATGATTAATTTTATTTAATTTTAACTTGTTTAATTAAACTAGACACATGCTGCTATTGAACAGCTCAGACCTGGATTCACACCTATGTAAGATACACAACTGGTGTTCGTTGGAGGCAATGGTGAGTAAACTTTGTATTAATTATTTCAGTTGTGTCACGCCAAGTTGAATTTACAGTTTAGCTGTGTGGTCTATAATCATGAATTGAATAAAATACCCCCATAACACAATTTTAGAGATTAAATTTGTCTTACTGACATTTTCACTCATTTCCCCAGCTTATTCCTTTTCTGTTACATGGTGTGCATTCCAAAAGCAACTAGCAGTCTCAACTATAAATAATTTTACAAGCAGTGGCAGTATTTTCTTTCCTCAGCATGACTATAAATAGTGAAATCTTACTAAATGCCAGCACTTATTTCTGTTTAGTGTCACATCTACATAATATGCAAATATACACCTTATTATGAGTTTTTTCAAAACTACTTGTGTGCTGTGCATTTAACAGAAAAATTTCTCAGTGCTGTGAGTTTTAAAAAAATGTTTCTGTTTACTACAAAAACTTCTGAGGATCTGGGTGCTGGGTGGGGCAGTTAATAAGACATAATTTCCTGCTTATGGAACAATAGTGTTCAAAGGGTGGAAAAACAGAAGTTGATAATATTATTGTATATCATACTTTAGAAATATATATTGCATATGGACAGTAGTCATGGTACAGAGGATTACGGAAATCTCTGTGAACCCAGTGAGGTCTTTACTGGGCATGTGATGCACACCTGGGAGTTATGGGTGGAGAGGCGTTCACTAATGGTCAACAGAAAAAAGTAACCTAGGAAAGAGAAAGAGCTGTGAGGTAAGCAAACCAGAGCATTTGGGAAATCTAGCAAGATTTCATATGCTGACCGACTTCAGTCCATTCTCGATTCCCAGAAAGAAGTCTTAGGACTTGAGTGTACAAAGCTCTAATCACACTCCTCTCACTCAGTCAGCCTCTCCTTTTCTCAGCATCACTTTCTTTTTATGCTGTTGCTTACTGTTGTAGTCAGGGTTTACAAGGGGGAAAGATTTCATACAGAACACACAATTTATGGGGTTATTTTATTATTCACTCAAAGAGTCAAATGCAAAAGAATACGGGAAATCTGTCCACACACCAGAGACTCCAAGAATCCAGCTGAGAGCCTGGATACCACAGAAATATCCTGCGTGAATCCAGCTAAAGGCCAAGAGCCCACGGCAATGTCTCATGCAAGTCTGTATCAAGGATCTGTGCTGGGAAGGCCCAAAGGCCAGTGGTGGAAGTTAGAAAGTCTGCACCAGGGAGATGAAGGATCTGTGCCTGCAGGCTGAGGGGTCTGCACTGGAGCCAGGAAGCAACACTCAAGGTGAGGACCAAAGAGAACCACAACACTCAAGTTGAGGACCAAAGAGAACTACAGCCATCCTCAGGACAGCAAGGACTCGAGTTCCCAAGATGATGAGAACAGCTGAGTTCATATCAGGAAAACCAGCATGACAAGCTTCTCCAGAAGAATGAATGACATATACTCTTCCCCTCCAGTTCTCCTTTTATGCTGTTGGCAACAATCCTCAGGTGGGCCTACCATACCCAGCACCACACCGATCAGTTCAGCTGGGTGTCACACATTGAGCATTAGCTAATCCAGCACACTTACCTAAGTCTTATCTCTCTTCTAATTTGATGCTTTCTTGATTTTCTTCTTTTATGAAAAGTTTGAAAATTTCTTGAGCACAAAAATTCATGAAGACCTTCCAGAGTCTCTTTGGCTGAGATGAACAAATATTTGACCGAGTCTCACATATTTACCACTGCTCAGCCAAACAGGTGTGATTTACATTGCACAGCATCAGCAGGTCTCTATCAGGGTAAAAAGCTCTTGTATTTTATCTGAAAGTCCTTCCAGTCTCCATCCTACAGAACATAATGGAATTGAATGTGAGGCCTGGGTCATGGCAGCCTCTCTGTGAGGAGATGGCAAACTAAAGAGCCCAAGCTTTGGAGGGTGAAAACCTCAGTTCCTGTCTCCACCTTCTGTGATGTTGGACAGGTCACTCATCAATCTGAGCTTTAGTTTCCTCAGGTAGTAATACGGATGCCTGTGGATTAGATTACATGGTTCTCTGTTGGGAAAAGTAATCAATGACGATATGAAAAGTAGGTAAACTCTTAAATTTTTGAAGATTCTTAAGACCTAAAGAAAATAAAGTCCAACGATTGCAAAAACATAGTGACCTCTGGCTCACTAAAAATGATCAGTCTCTGCAGTCAATTCTACCACATTGAAACGTCGATTGATAAATCTCAGCTGGGGCTCATTCCACACAGTAAAAATTACAATTCCTGGAAACAAACGTTCATAAATTGTGCACATGATGATTTTAAAACTAGAAACAACGCATTTAGGAAACAGATTTAAATTCCTAACACTTTTTAAAAAAATCATCCTAGCTTATAGCATGGTCTAGGATTTACCCCCCCCCCAAAAAAAGAGGGGTCCTTGAGGGTATTTCATTGCTTTGCTTGTCTTCAGTTTCTGCCAATGGGAGTCACCATACTGCATTTCTGACTCCTACAAAGCCCAACTCTGCTCCTTTTTTTGGCTTTCTTTTGCAACTCTGATGTTTGTAGTGTGGCCAGCATCTCAGATTTCATGAGTTGATTCATTTTTGAGCAATAGGGCAAGAGAAAGAAGGAAAAGTCCTAAAAGTTATAAAAACAGTAAAATTATCTTTCTTTACAGAAACTTACTTGATTGTTTGGAAAATATTAAATAATCTTATGTTCCCACTTGTCCTCCCAGAAAATTACTAGAACTAAGAAATAAATCTATCAAGATCACAGAGTAAAATGTTACATACAAGATCAATAATCAATACCAACAACAAGCAATTGGTAAATGAAGCTTAAAAAATGACTGACATTTATAGTAGCCATCAAAAATTAAAAATCCTGAGAATTCATTTCATCTTAAAATGTGTCCCTTCTGAAGTGATGGAAATGTATATTTTTATTAGAGCAGTGATTGCAATGTTATGACAGTTATGAAAACTACTCAAGATATGTACTTAAAATATGTACAGTTTGTTGTATGCAAACTATTCTTTAAAAATTAAAATAGATTGATGGATTTTTTTTTTGTCTTTTTGAGACAGAGTTTCCCTGTGCAGTTCGGGCTGGCCTTGAACTCATTTTGTAGCCCAGGCTGTCCTTGAACTCTCAGTGATCCTCCTGCCTCAGCCTCTCGAGTGCTGGGAGTACAGGTATGCACCACCATGCCCAGCACAGTGATGGATTTTTGAAAAGCTATCTCAAAAACATTATAGTAAGTGAAGGAAACCATACACTAAAGGGATGACTCCATTTATATGAAATATGAATAACAGATCCCTCCACACAGAAAGAATACAGAGAATGATAGTCGCAAAAGTCTGGAACAGAGAGAAAGGCGTGAGGAGAGAAAGGTGTGCGCAGGTAAGGCATATAAATTCGAGTGATGGAAATGTTTTGAAACTAGTGAGAGGTGGTAAAGGCATAATATTGTGAATGTACTAAGCTTCCCTGACTTTCACTTTTCAATGGTTAATTCTGTCATGTGAATTTCAACTCAATAGATTTTTCAGAAAAGATTGTATCAAAAAGTGGACCTAAATGTGCTTATCATTTCCCACCCTGTGAGCCTGGGTTTTAACTGCAGTTTGGAAGATATTTGCTGTCTATTTAGTCTTACACTAGGTACTTTACATACTTTTCCTCATTTAACACTATTTTATAGATGAAAAAACAGGCTTAGAGAAGTTGAATAACTCAACAAACTCATACAAATTTTCATCTGGGTGACAGCTGGAGTCTCCATCTCCCACTCTCATAGTGCGAATATTTCTAGTGGTCTGAAACTACTTTTTCCAGGGGTCTCTTCAGAGGTAGAGAGTGAAAGTGAATCTTGGAACCCTGAAGAAGGCTGAGCATGAAGGAAGACATGTAATAATAAATCCAAAAGAGACGTGTGATAATAAATCTTTCAAACCTCCGGCCTTACAACAAGCATTGCCAACCCGCCTTGGCTACAGACTATAAACTTATGAAATTCCAAGCACCAGTTCTTCCTGGATTAGGGGAAAGAAGAAATTCTTCAAGTTTTTTCCTGTAGTTCCATAAGAAAATGAGGACTCTACACGAAGTAACTAATGTACAGTTCTTCATTAGGTGTTTTTGTTTTGTTTTTATTGTGGAAGACTTGAAGGTAAATGTGAACTAATGTTTTTCTTCCCAAGTTCCTGAGAGATTGTTTGTGTTTTAATTTGTTTTGTTTTTGTTTGTTTGCATGCCTAGTCTCTGCAATGCTGTAACTGGTTAAATACAAGCTTTTATGTAGTTAGTGCCAAGATGAGGTGTTTTTTTTTTAACTGTATCTAAATTACTTCATGAAATAATGCTGCTATCTGCCTCCAAGCTGCTGTCAAGATTGGGGCCAAAATCCTGGCTACAATAAACAGAACAAACTAAACTCTAAGTCTCCAAGGAAATAGTGGGGCAGAGTTTCTCTCTGGGGATAACCCTTGGTAGACATCTGATTCCATATTTTCCTCTAAATGGTATAGGTGTTGCCTTATGAAATATATTTTCTAGTCAGATTCTAATTCCAGAAGGAATCAGAAGTCCTGATACCATGTACTCTAGTTCTTATCCAACTTTTAACCTGCTCCAAATAAAATGTGAGGGTAGTGCCTCTGCTCCCTTAAGCTATACAGAATGACCCTTAATATAAAGTATTGCTGCCCATTTATTTAACAGCCATTCTCTAGGTGCCTGTTAAGTCAAAGGAAGCACATACATAAAAGACCATTAAGAAAAACCCTCTGTAAGGAGTGAAAACATAGAAACAGATTATCACAATTCAACAACACAGCAAATATTATTGGATTAGTACTTGGAAGGTCAGTGGGAAAGTATCAGTCTTATTTTCATTCATTCTTATTCACTCAGCAATCTTTTATCAAGTAGCAACAATATACAATATACTATTCATTACTCTGGGCTCTACAAAAATGAACTGAATAAATTTGCCTGCACAAAGAGGTTTCATGGACAACTTAGATACCCCCTGTAATAGAAATTTTCTCTTGGTCTCCAAAGATATATTGTCCACCATTTTCACGGCTCTATGACCTAAAAAACTAACTGTTAGTGAACTTGCATACTGATGAATTTTCATCCAAAATCTTTTTTTATAAGTGGCTTGATATATTATTTAAATTCCCTGATCAATATCCTTAATAGCACAGTGAAATTACATGAAATTCTTATTTTAATATTTATTAAATAAATACCAACTTGAATAATATCCACAAGATTATTTCCTTGCATATCATAATAAAGACTTTCAATTAATATACCAAGTTTCATGCTTTGCGTTAAATTTTACCAAGTATTTTACCTACCATTGTGATTTATTGTTGTTGAAATCATTTCTACCAGCTCCATCTTTTACAACTCTGAACTAAATTTTACAGATAAAAATCTCATTGCACAGTTTAGTCTCTTGTCAACCTTTAATCATAATCTTAAATGTAAGTGTATTTGCTGTTATTAGTAGTACTTTATGTTGATTACCACTACACAATATTTACTACAGTATTTAGTCATAATTTCCTCACCTAAAAATAAAACAGTTGCATAGGTTAATTCCAGAAAAGATTTTAATTTTACCTCAGTGGAATTAAAATGGCAACATCAAAATCATATGTTTAAAATATCTTTCTTTAACTCTTTATAGAAGATACCTGTGGTATATGTACACGATGGAGTACTACTCAGCTATAAAAGGGCTAGACTTCAGTTATTTGTGGGAAAATGGATGAACTTTGAGGCTGTAATGCTTAGTGAAATAAATCAGACACAGAAGCTTAAATATCACATGACTTATTTTATGAGAAACTCCAAATATAAGTAATTTAATGAGCAAAATACAAGATAATAGGAAGCAGGGACAGACCCATGGAACTACAGATGGAGGAGAGGGACAGAGGGAATAAAAAAGGATTTAGATGAGATGTGTTACATGAACCAATTCCCCTAGATGAATGTGTTCATTTTGTATCACAAACATGTGCTAATCATAAAATAAAAGTTTTCTGAGAGCATAAAACATCTAGCTTTGTGTTCTGCAGCTTCCTGAATGTATACATTTATAAAAGAATTTAGCATGGTATATGGAGACTCAGGCAAATATGATTTCTCAGGAAAATGTGAGCTACTTGAGGGTGGAAACTGGGGCAGCTAATGGCTTGTTCCACCTGTGTCAGGTGGTATTAAATAAATACGAGTTGACAGTAAGAGTCATATATGTTTTGGTTTCCTTTGTACAACATCTAGTGTGTGTGGCTTTTCAGATGTTTTGTCTGAAGAAGTGAACAGAACAGTGTTGTCAACATCCTTTCAATCAAAGAATCTGAATTACATCCCTGGTACCCTTTAGTTAGCAATATGTTCACTCTTCTCACGTTTTGTTCATTTGTTCCTACCCTTTACTAAGATGGTAAGCAGAGGTCCGGTTGTGGTCACTGAGGGAAACTATTCAGTTTCATGCACTAGGTCATGTGGTGGTCAGTGTCTGGGGATTTTAGTCCAGCAAACCAGGACTGGCAACAACTGATACAAGCAACAAGTAAGAACAGAAAATAAGGAAGGAGGATGAAAAGAAAGAAAATACTCTGTGTGCCTATATCAGTTTGCAGACTGTAAATTCCATACAGGCAGCAAACATACATAGAACACTGCCTAGCTCTTAATAGGTGTTCAATAAATGTGTTTAATAACATACTTAGAGAGACCTAAGAAAGTTAATTTGGATTTAATGAGAATCTACAATTTGGCAAATTCAATTCTAATCACTTTAACATATGACCTCAGCTTAAAAATAATCCTCAATTCATCTTTATAAGTCACATTGCTGTCCTGTTTTATAAAGCAAGACATGGAGACCCGCTGCTGCATACAGGGTATTAGTAACTCTTCACAGACTAGGCATCATGGAGAAAAGACAGCTTAGTGTGAAAAGGGATTTAGGGATTGTCTAACCCAATGTGCACTTTACCGATGGAGAAAATAACCCCCAAGAAGTTTAAACAACTTTGCCGGTCTCCCAGGAGTTATGGCTGCAGGCTGGATGTGTACTCATCTTTCCCACCTCAGCGGAGGATCTCTTTGCTCTGTGTTGATACCTCTTCCCATTCCTGTCTTGTTACATGCAGAAAGGACTGAAAACACCAGCTGTATAGTGGCCTGGCCCCAAAGAGAACCAACACTAAGTGCCCTTCAAATCACAAACATCATCACGTTACTTTCAACAGACATCAACTTCATGGATTTGATTTATCTACTCAGGGTAGCCTTGTATATGGGTAGCTTTGTATATGGGTAGCTTTGCATATGGGTAGCTTTGTATATGGGTAGCCTTGTATATGAGTAGCCTTGTATATGTGTAGCCTTGCATATGGGTAGCTTTGTATATGGGTAGATTTGCATATGGGTAGCTTTGTATATGGGTAGCCTTGTATATGAGTAGCCTTGTATATGGGTAGCCTTGCATATGGGTAGCTTTGTATATGGGTAACTTTGTATATGGGTAGCTTTGTAATGGGTAGCCTTGTATATGGGTAGCCTTGTATATGGGTAGCCTTGCATATGGGTAGCCTTGTATATGGGTAGCCTTGCATATGTGTAGCTTTGTATATGGGTAATTGTATATGGGTAGCCTTGCATATGGGTAGCTTTGTATATAGGTAACTTTGTATATGGGTAGCCTTATATATGGGTAGCTTTGTATATGGGTAACTTTGTATATGGGTAACTTTGTATATGTGTAGCCTTGCATATGGGTACCTTTGTATATGGGTAGCTTTGTATGTGGGTAGCATTGTATATGGGTAGCCTTGTATATGGGTAACTTTGTATATGGGTAGCCTTGTATATGGCCCTGACAACTGTGGAACCTCTACCCTTGACAGAACAACATTTACCAAAGAACAGAACATGCTCCTTTTCTTGTTTTAACTTGACTCCATTATTCACCCATATATTTTTCATTCTGTGAAGTACAACTGAATAGCCTATGACAGGATTTAATATTTAAACCCACAATATAATGATCTCTCTTTGTCCCTGTACCTTGACAGTCTGTCAAATAAGGCTAATGTGGATTGCTTAAAGCATGACTATGCTATTAGATAATTCCTGGGTTTAGCTTCTTGTGTCTGTGCATGTTGCCGGTGGCAGAATCAACAAGAGTAATGGGGATCAGGAAGGAAAGGAAAGGGATCTGCAAATATGAGCTTGTACTTCTGACTGGTACCAGCGCTTGTTGCTCTGGGGGCTGCTGTGCGGATTCCCCACTGAGCACCACAGTGGACCTCGTTTCCTGGGCAGGCTCCTTTCCTGCATCTTAGATCAACACTTGCTGATTGCCCTTACTTACAACTTTCTGTACTGATCTGAGAAGGGGAGATGACTTACCTTTTGGAACTGTATAATGTTTCCATATTTATGATATATGATACAAACTGGGCATTTATCAAGTAAATGAGGAAGTAAGCAAGTGTAAAAGGCTTTGGTTATAATGAATTCACAACCTTATCCTCTCTTGGTGGGATGGGTACAAGAGCCTCCTAACCAGTTTCCCTGCCTCCCTTCCAGCTCCAAAACATTATCCAGAGTGATTTTTCCAGGATATAAATCTTATTATGTCACTTCCCTGCTGAAAACTCTCCATGTGACTTTAAACCTACAAGATGAATGTCAACACATCAGCATGACAGATGCAGGTGCCGCCTGCAACAGCTGGTTCCAACCTGTAAGCCTGCTGTCTCCGCTTTCTCCTCCAACAATACCTGTTTACTCATTTCTCAGCAAAGCAGCCTGTTCTGCAAAGATAACTCTCCAGCTCTTTCTCCACCTTGGGATCTCCCGAGGGCACTTTAAGATCTGGTATGATGGTCCCATCCCCTGGGACACCATCAAGGCTTTGGTAGGTAGAGTTAGTGACATCTTTCTTTCATTAGAACACTCATGAAATCAAGCTACCTGATTCCTTATCTACCTGCTGTATCAGATTTTACTGAGAAAAAAAAGTCATTTCCTAGGAAGTAGGCACAGAGTAGTGAGTGAAATAGACACATTTTCTACTTTAATGGAGTTTATCATAAACTATTAAATACCAACACTGAATTTTCTCCTTCTTTTCTTCTTGCAGCTTCCTCCCCACTTCTCAAAGTGGAACACTTTATCTTATGCTTACTTATCACCCTAGTAATTATACAAAATATTGCAAATGAACATTCATTCTTTTCAAGGGACTGAGTTAAATTCTATGTGCAATGAAAAGATGAATTACTCCTCATTAAGATATCCATTATTCACAGTGACATGTGAACCTTATGCATATAAACACACTGATGGCACCCCACTGGAAATCAATTACACTCATGGTTACTAAATTTTTCACTTAGTTACCCATTAGAATACACCCCAAAATTTTGCTGTTTTGACTACCGTCTCTTATACATTCATAAGACATTCATAAGATCAGTGCAAAAATATTTTTTGATACTTTTTGGTTTTTTTTCTGTGTACTATTTTCAGAAATAGCATAGATTCTCAGTTGGAGCAAAATTCAATGTTTTCATTGATCAAAATTTAGCATAATATCTGAAACTGTTTCATGGTAGGTCCAAGTATGTATATACTCTAAGTTGACAACTCCACTCTACCCAGTAGCTCTCCCATCATATAGTCTTAAACTCAGAAATGCTTCCTAGTGACACAGAAATAAATGTGTTTCCAAAAATGTCTAAAACCTTAAGGAAAAAATGAAATAGAAAAACAATGAGTGGGTGTTAGAACCTGATAGGGGATAATGGTACTTTTTCAACCTTGAAAGTAATTTCAGAGTGGAGGAAATATTAATCAGGGAAGATTTATGAAATAGTCCTCAGGATTCAGAAGCTAAGCTAAGACCTGGGAATGAAAAGATAAATAGAATGTGGCCCTGTTCAATCCAGCATTGCCTGAAAATAGGATATGGTAATATAGAAATGTTTTGCCTCAGTCATGGGGAAAATTTAATCCTACACTAAACGTTTCTCTGTCTCACCTAACAAAACTTAATAAGTAAGATTCAAAAGGATCAGACCATTCTGTGAACAAGTAAAGAATATTGCAAAAGAAAGCTTAGAAATTTTTTTAGACATATAAAATTATCTAACACCTTGCAAGGCAAAAGTCACAGTCTGTTATCCAATACAAAAGCATCAGGGAAGCAGAGGCAAAAATATACAAAAAATGACAGGATAAAAGTAAGTTAATTGCATGGAGCCCAGGAATGACACAAAGGATAGAATTCGTATACAGGTGCACCGTTAAATAGTTACTGTTAATGTATTCCATGTGATCAAGAGTCCAGAGAAAGCCTGGCCATCCTTAATGCCCTTGGTTTATGGCAATGAAACTCCAACTCCGCCTCTGTCTACATGAGACGCTTCACTCTGATTTTCTGTCTTTGTTCACTGTTCTTGTGAGGACATAAGTCACTTTATTCGGGCTCACTCTAGTCTTCTATGTCTTCAGTTTAACTTAACTAATTGAATTTGCAAAGACTTTATTTTCATATGAGGTTTTAGGTAGACCTGAATTTTATGGGGACATTCTTCAACCTAATACTATATAATATGGGCAAAAATGAAATTGGATTTCCACCTACTGCCATGTATAAATACCAATTTTGCTTGGATTAACGATTTTATGTCAAAAATAAAATGAAGATACTTCATAGTATATATAAGTGAATAATTTTAGGCTCCAGGATAGAAACAGTTTTAAAAAGATACTCTTTTGACTACTTTTCCCAGAACCATATATTAATATATTGAAAAACAGCTTATATGACAATCTCAGAAGATGTAGGAGGGGAAAACTTGCAACAATAATCCAACATCCATTTCCAAAAACCTCAGAAAACTAGTACAGAAGAGATCTCTCTCAACCTGATGAAGGGCATCTAAGAAAAATCTGTGAGTAACATCACACTGGATGGTAAAAGTCTTAAGGCTTTGCCCTTGAGATTAGGAGCAAGACAGGGATGTATCTTCCTCCGTCACATTTGTACCCAATGTTCTGCTGCACCCTCCTCCTACACACCACACAGTCCCTTCAGGACAGCTGGTAGACCCCGAGTCATGCTCCCCACGCACTATTGGGCTCAGGACTGCTCTAACACTTCTTCCATCACCCTGGAGTGTGTGGTAGACCGTGACGTCACCTTCAGTTCTTGACACTCAGACAACGTTGCCTAACTTCTCCTATTGGCTTGCATATCCTATGAACTTTGTAGTCTCTGCCTGAGAATCAAGGCAGTAGATCCTTCTGTCCTGCAGTCCCAACAATTAATCTGGGAAATTGTTAAAATTAAGTATCCAATAATCATCACACCGTTTTCATTCCTCAACCTCTGCCAAAACAGTTCAATCAAGAAAATGCAATGTGGGGGCCCTTCTAGTGATTCTAGTGTCACCTCTCTTTTTTTATCTGTTTATTAAATACATGCTTCCTTTTGGGAAGGATTCTAATTCTTATCCCATCTGTTACATATGTAATGCACACTTAATACCTTGAGTCCTCCAGCCTTTAGGCCTTCATATTTCAAGTTACACTTGGGGGGAAATACAACATAAATGCAGCAGTATGTTCCTCTCTACCATATAACTCTTGCAATTAAAAATCACAGTGTTCAAGATGTGTCTCTGTCACTAACATCACAAACATCACATAAAAGCCTAAAGTCCAAATATTGGGTGAATTATTATCTCTGAATTACTCTTCACATTTTTATCAATGCATGTGAAAAACTACTGCCACAGATGAAATGAATAAAAGCCTTATAGAAAAAGAAAAACTGCATAATTAAAATCAAAGTAATTCCATTTTCTAATTTCCTAATGTAATGAATGCAATATGTTAAGAAATGTTCCCCTCCAGTGGAACAGATTAATAACAATGCTAAAACTTCTGTGAAAGCACCAAAAGGACAATAAACACGCATAGCACACATTCACACATATAACACGCAATGAAATTTTTGACATTTATTTTACGTATCATATAGGCAAAACACATAGATATGGAAATTTGAAGATTGTTTTACAACTCAACCCTTCTTTGTTAAACATTTTTGTCTAAAGACTGACTTGGGGTAAATTAGGAAAGCTGGCTGGTGTCTAATTTGAGGCACCAAGAAATGTTATTCAGATGCGTTAGAAAATGAGGGCAAATTATTAAAACGTTATTTTATGGTATGGTAAAATAACCCAGTTAAACACATTCTCTGGGAGGAAGAGCTTAACTTCCCTCCATTCCTTACACATGTGCTGTGTTGAGTGACATGATTCTGAAAAGAGGAGAGTGTGTGGGGGTGAGCTGGGGGTGATTTTCCTGCAGAGAAGAATGGCATGTTTACGGCATCAGCGCCAACAGCATTAATGGTAGCGAGTTTGTTGCATGCACCCTCCATGTGATGCAAGGAGAGTGGCGTTTTACCTCTGAGGCTTTCTTCTCTAGAACCCGTAATCCCAGCCTAAATGTGTAACAGTAACACAACCAGCCAAATTATATCCGAATAGCTCAGTGCTCCTCAAAACTGCTAAAGTCTTCATCATCATCAACAACAACAACAACAAAAAATCTGAGCAATTGCCACAGACTGGAGGAAGCTAAAGATACAGGACATAAGGATAATGTAGGATGAGATTCTGGACGGATCTGAGGAGATATTACGGAGAAGCTAGTGAAACCCAAATGAAACAGAATTCAGTTCACTGTAATTTAGAAATTAAATGGTAATAGCAATATACCACTGTTGCTTTCTGAATTATGACAAATATACCATCTTGCTGTAAGATGTTAACCATCGAAGAAACTGAATGGGAAATATATAGGAACTCTGCAGTATCTTTGCTACACTTGTATACATCTAAACTACTTTGAGATTTAATAAAAAATATATTAAAAACTAAATTTCCTCATGTCTTGCCAAGACCTGCTCAGTGATTTCACCAACTTCCAAAAATTTGCTTTGCAAGGAAGAGAAGGATTAATGGACCAGTGAAAAGTCACAAGTTCAGTCCTTCCTGGCACCTTTCCAGTTCAGTGAGCTTAAAGCTCTCTGAGATGCCATTTTCTCCCAAATAAAATGGGATTAACAATACTTCTCCTGCCTACCTGTTTTAAAAGACAAAAAAGATGAGGAAGAAGTGTTGAGCACAAGTTCTGTGCCAGAAAATCTATGTATCTGTATCTTCTCTAATCCTTACAATCCTACAAATTCAGGAGTATTAACCTCATTTTGCAGATAAAGGAGGAACAATGAAATTAAATATTTTCCTAAGGTCATATTATCAGTAAAGATTTTTAAAAAAAAGATTTTGAACAAATGTTCTTTCTTGCCTAAATTGTTCACTGCTCCCTTCTTGTCTCCAAGCTGTCTCTCTTGGAACACAAACACAAAATGTGTCAACTGCCACAGAGCTACACTCCCATATTAACACTGTTCTCAGCACTACAGTCTGAATGGCCGGGTGAAAATCACAGATGTGCTACTGAACAAAGAACAGACTGGGCAAGAAATGCTTGAGCAACCTTTCAAAGCATAAGGCTCTGCACCTCCTGTTGAGCTCTCGGGTCCTTTTTCCTGTATCTTTAGGGCCTGACTGGGAAATGGTATGTCCGCCTTTTGGCACCTTGGCAGATTACTTCTTTTTACAGAAGAATGCTTTGTACCCACATGATGATCTAGGGCAAAAGCCTGAGAGGCACACTGGTAATGTTATGTGATAATAGTGTATCAAATTGATATTGCCAGTTTTGCCAAATGAAATTTAATTAAGCGCAAAAGTGGCTTACTGCAATGAAATCCACATGTGTCCTCTAAAGTCAGGCATGCCTTTGGGCACTTGGAAAGTACTCCAAATGCACGTTATTATAAGAATATTATTATCAGCCAGAAACAAATCCTTAGATCCTAAGTATAGGTTTTGAAATACGTGAGCATCTTGGAATCTCAGTGTTAATGTGTTGGTTTATCTGTATGAAATAAACAACATTTTGTGTCCAAGCCAGGGAACAATCTTCCTCCTCACTGGTGAAAATACAATAGACCTTGCTTTTCTTGCAACTTCAGACCAAGTTTTCCAAAGATCTAGGCAGCTAAGAGAGTTGTTATGATCATTTTCACTTTAAGGGCATTATTTGCCTTTGAAAACAAGCATTTGTTATGGATTCATAAAAAAATCATGAATGCTTTAATCCAAAGGACCATTACAGATTGTCCAACTCAATCCTTTCTATTGTAAATGGTGACATGTAGGCCCTGGTGTGTAACTAGTCCAGGATGGCAAAGAGAGTTAATGACAGGGCTGGCACCATAACCAAGTTCCAACCGGGTGGGAGACAACTCATGCAGCTATCCCAATTTCAACTAAGAGACTTATTAGATTATCTCTATCCCACAGAATACATGATACATATGTGACCTTTAAAATTCATGCATCCAGTGGAGAATGAATAACCAGAATCTAACCAGGGAAAGCATCTGATGTGCCCAGAAAGAGGATCGCTTTAATTTCAAAAGGGAAAGGCACTGTGCTTTCCAAAAATACCAATGTCATAAAAGACATAGAAAGGCTAAGAAAACATTCCCAATGAAACAAGACTGCTCAGGCTGAAGGTTTATGTCCCCCAATTTTCATGCTTTGAAATCCTAACCCTGAACATAATAGTATCAGGGTTTAGGACTTTTAGGAGTGACTAGGTCACAAAGCAGAGTCCTTTTGAGATTAGTCTCCAAGGTTTCAGGGAGCTTCACTGCCCCTTCTGTGATATGGGAAGGCACAGACTTCAAATTAGGAAGCAGTCCATCAGCAGAAACGGCATCAGCCAGCAGCTTGGTCTTAGACTTCGCCATGTCCATAACTGTGAGGAATAGCTTCCTGGTGATAGCAAGCCTTCCAGGCTAGGGTTTTCTGTCATATCAGCCCACAGAGACTAGACAGAGACTAAGGAGACATTAGATCTAAACACATAATTAGATAAGGAGTATTATAACATTATTGAGTCAATCAATAACTAAAATATTGACCAAAAATGGATTCAAAATATTAGGTCACTGTTAAACTTACTGAGGTTGATAACTATACCTAGGAAATGGCTAGTGAAATGTTTGGGGATACATGAACAGAATATGGAACTTACTCTTAATTTTGTAAATTAAAAAAAAATCTATAAAACGTGGCAAGATGGCTGAACAGACTGAGCAAATAAAGCGAAACATCAACAATAGATGAAGCTGGATATAAGCTAAAGGGTGCACTTTACTTATTTTTGTAACATTTCTCTGTAAGTTTGAAAATATTCCAAATGAAAAAAGGGTTTTTTTTTTTCAATTTTAGCCATGCAAATGATTACCACCAGTCCCACAAAGTTATAACCACACTCCATTTAAGAGCAATCGAGGGCATTTTAAGAACATCTCCAAAAATATGCAGTAGAGGCTTTGAAAATCTCTATGACATCCTTCATGCACACTTACCACAAAACCAAAATGTCACTAAATACAAGCAGTGACCAAGATCACCTCAGAAGGCCTCCGGCTGGGTTTATGACTTGATTTGGGGCTGGCTTCCCCCACCAATGAATCCGCTATTATTCAGTCTTTCTTAGGATATTTCAGAGTGGAAAAAATAACTATTATCCTAAAAGCTGCAATGAAAAAATTGATATCTTTGAATGCAGCAAAATCATTAGCTCGCGTTTTCTCTTTAAAACAAATGAAAAGTTATGGTTGAAGTTCTAAATATAAACAGGAAAATGGGCCACTTTGGTTTAATGAGGAAGAGTGATCACTGTTTCCCTGATGGCTTGAACAACAAGGTTTATGACAGAATTCCATATACACTTTCCTAATTTACACTGGCCCAGAATAGCAATGCCCTCTGTCCTTTCTGAATATGCCATCTGATTATGGCCACTGCTTGGCAGCTGTCTGCTCCGTGAGTCCATGCCAGGCCTGAATGTCCACACAGGGCAATTTACACACAAACTGGGTTACTCTGGTGCTCCTCGTGGACAGTAACAAGCTACCCCTTCATGTCTACAGTTACTTGGCGATCATACTAACCCATGTCCTCTGTTAATGAAGGGTGGCTTTACTAAATCATTCACAGGCAGATTTATATCAGTAGACATGGTCCACATCGTTTGGACACCATGACATGAGCCCTCGGGGGCAGAAAGAACCGAACCTGAGTCGCGGTCCTGCCCTCAGCAGCTTGTTCTGGATTTAGAGTCTCAACAGGCAGCTACACAGGTTGTACATCACAGAGCCCCAAATTTGTGTGTACAATGGATTTTGCTAAGCTCGGTAGCCAGGCACAGAGCAATGAGTCTCCACACTCACCTTCCAACCGTAGCTAGCAGCCCAGGAGTGCTGCACTGCCTTCTTCAGTTGCATTTGTGTCTCCCATTCCTGTTCCTCTGCTTAGAACCTCCTCACATATCACACCTTCACCATCTCGAATACTCCTTCCCCCACCAAAAGTCCTTCTTTTCTTTGATTAAACCCTAGTTTCTAATAAGATGTCATCCCACTGAAAAGGTTTCCCCAACACCTTCTCTCCTGAATTGGCTTAGTGGTCTTTCCTGCATTCTCCTACTGGGTCACACATTGAATCTTCACAGCTTTCCTCACCTTGTTTAGCTCGGTGGTTACAAGGCGGGCTCTAAAGTTGGATTGCCTGGGTTCAACATTTATGCACCTGGAAACTTATGTCAAGCTGGTGGAGTTCCAAAACCACTCTGTATCTCTTACAGTGTATTAGCTCATGGTTTCTCAATCCAATTCGCTGAGAGACGTTATCTTCACTTCATGGATGAGGAAAATGAGAAAGGCAGAATAACTATCTCATGTAACACAGGTGGGGAACAGAGATTCAAACCCCTGCCTGGTGGACATAGAAAGTATTGGTTTTCAATACCACGCTGAACATTCTCAACCAACCCATGCTAAAGGTGTTGTGTTACAATTAGGGGGGTCAGGTCTGCCCTTCTGGAAGAAGCCAAAAACAAATGTCAAGAACTGTGAGCTGAGACACCTCCCCCCGTAAGTGTGCCCCAGAGAGGGACCTTCAAATGGACAAGTCCGCCAAGGATTTAGCTCAGTGGCAAAAGTGCCTGCTTAGCAAGCACAAGGTCGTGGTACCAAAAAGAAACAAAAAAACAAATGGACAAGACTGATTGAGTTTTCATATCACATTCAGTGACACAATGTCCAACTTTTTTCATATCTATGTTCTTCTCTATTTGGAGGAAGAAAGAGAAAGAAACAAATTATATTGACAAAAAGACCAGGGCCACTCCTTCCTGCAGAATCTTGGAGTATGTTCCTAATTTCCTGGAGAACAGAAAGGATGAGAATGACACAGAAATCGTGGGAAATTAATCTATAGGAATTTATAGGAAACAGGAATCAGTATAGAACAGTTTAAAATCATGGGTTTGGGAGTCAGACAAAGCTGGGTATATCTCAACACGGCTACCTCCTCACTGTGTGACCCTGAAAAGTAATTCTAACTTTCTCCAACTGTGGATCAAGCATGAACTCAGGTCTTTTAAGTCAGACAGGTGTGTCATACAGGTGTCAAATGGGAAGAGAGAACTGCACAAAGGTATGGGAAGAAGTGTCACATGCTGAGGGAGTTTGTCCCTTACCTGCCACATCTCCACATGGTGCTGGAAGGACTCCACTTCTGTGCATCATGATGCCATATGCTTCTACCTCAAAAGTGGTTTCAAATCCTTGTCTGCTAAAAACATTGCTGTAGTCTCATCTTGCCTGTTTGTTCAGAGGTTTTAAGTGCTAAATTTTGATTTTGAGGTTAAAATTTCCTTTAAAAATAGTTTCAAGATGTCTTGTATAGAACTAGAAAAGAATACTAGAAAGGTATTTAGTCAGGTCAACACTAGGACCTTCTTGGAAAAGGTATTTCTCCACCAATTGTCTATTTCCAGAGATCTGTATTTTTAAATTGTATATTCTGTATTTGCAAAAGTAGTGTTACTCACTGGTGAGGGAAGGGAAGGCAATACCAAATGTCTTGGCTGATTTGGCCAGATAATCTCATTTTCTGAAATGCAGACAGCAGCTCTTATTGTCTAGGGCAGTGGTGGTAAATCTGGGGCACAAGTGTGCAGCAGATACTCAGAGCCCTGTCTGTTGACAGGAGAGTCAAGTCACCCCGGCAGCCAAGCATCTGATAACAGTCGTTTTCCTAAACTAAAACCCCAATCTTTGGGTTTAGTTGCTGTGTTGGCACTTTGTGATAAATAAGTGGGTTTTGGGTTGCTGTTTGAGCACTCTGCGTCATCATCTCTACAAGCCTCACTATCACTGGCCTAGAACATCATTGATGCAAGTAATGGGAGACACTGCATGAGGGAAGGTATTGTGCAGATCACACAGTAATCTTGGATCAAGGGGAGAGCATCACTTGGGGAGGAAATTGTGAAGACAGACACGACATACACTGGCAGGCAGTATTTAGGCCTTGAGTCCTTGCTTGATTGCCGTGTCCCTGGCATAACTCCTAGATGTAACAAGAGTCTCTGTGTACCTGGCACAAGTCACTGTGCATTACAGCCCTTAGTACAACTGTCACTTGATACCCTTGGGAAGGTGGGTAAGATAGGGTATTCTGAGAAGTATTGATTTAACTGACTCTCTCATCATCAACTGAGTAAGTGAAAGAAATTATATGAGTAGTAAAATATGTTATTCCTTTATATTGTAGCACCCACAAGGTCAAAGCATGTGCAAATCAAGGTCGAACCACAAGACCAAAGACACTTTTGTAAATTTTCTTAAACTTTAGTTGTGATAGAGAAATGCTTTCTGACAGGTTCCCAGAGATGTCTAGGTCAATACTTTTTATATCATTAAATACCTAAGCCCCACTGGTACACAGCTGTAATTCCAGGATTCTGGGAGATTGAAGTAGGAGAATCTACAAGTTTGAGCCCAGCCAAGTCGACTTAGCAGCAATTTAAAGGATCCTGTCTCAATAATTTTATAAAAGGGTGGAGATGTAGCTCAGCATGGAGGATTTGGATTTAATTCCCAGGACCATTCTTTAAAATTTTTTTTTTTTTGGCTCAATTTACTGTCAGTTTTCTACATAGTTTTCACTGTAAGATGTTTCACCAAAATGCATTCACATAGTTTGAAGTATCTGGAAGTGTGTTGACTGGGGCTCTCATTTCAAATGATCAGTTTTCTCAAATGATCTGTTAATGCAGAATCACAAAGTGTTTCTCGCCACGACTCAGAGTACCTGGGGACTGTGACTGGTTGGTCCTAAGATTGCTCTAGAAGAAGGTCAAGAACTTTGAATGGCCTTGATTCACACCGACCAGGACAGTTTTGAATTTTGAACAGTTTTTCCAGTTATTTTCACAAGACATCTTTCAGGTGAAAAGACACAGAAAATTAATTTTACTTATCCAGGTGTTTGTAGTTTAGTAAAAGTTTGCTTATAGTTTTTACCCTTATCATGAACTGTTAGAACACAACAGCTGTGCTTAATGATATAACTAATTTGTGTTCTTGAGACTATTTACATTTTATTGTAACAACAGTAACAATAAAGAAGTTTTAAGGAAGAAAAATCATCTCTAATCTTAACACTCCAAGGCTATTGTAACCTTTAATTTGCGTAGTTGCAATTATAGAACATATGACTTTTATAATCTGCTATTTCACTTAATTCTCAATTGCAAATATTTTTCGTGTTGATACATATTTTTAGTTTGTATCATTTTTAGTACAAAATCTACATTTTTTGTCTCATTAAAGACTCTAGTAACTACCTAAAACACTTCATTTGTTTTCCAATTTTATGCTATTTCAAAAAGGCTGCAGTAAATAACATCTACATGTAATTTTTCCTTAAAACAAATGCCCAGAACTGATAAAAGTAAGAATATTTTCTGGCTTTCAACCTAAATTATTTATTAATAGCTCTGGACAAGCTCTTGGAGACGGATTTGCCCGTTCTTTCCTCGGCTGGGCCTGGCTTCTCTGGAACCCAAGTTGCCTTGGCAATCATGGTCGCTACCCCAGCTCCCAGTTCCAGGCCAGGCCAGCGAAGGATTCGGACAAACATTGTAAGATTTGGCTCCGCAAATCCCAGTCAACTTCGCACTTCATTACTTTATCTCTGCCCTTTTTCTGTCTAAAGAAATGATGTCATTTCCTTTTATGAATGGGGTGTCCATGAGCCTCCATTGTTTGGGGCACACTTTTAAAAATTCATGATTCTGGCAACCCAGTGAGCTATCAGAACTATGGTTGCAACTAGTGTATTCACACGTTGATGTGGCCCCACATCTGCCCCAGAGAGTTTAGTGATGAGCAAGAGGAGGAAGAGAGAGAAAGTGCAAAGGAATGTCCCAGCAATAAAATTCACATGACACACCCCTCCCGTGCCAGTCTATGTGTAGCATGGGGAAAGACACATTTGGTTCTCATAGAAGTTTCCAGGCATCAAGCTCCTAAAATACTAGAGATTTTACACATGATATGATTAATAGGAGTGCCTCTTTGTCATTCCTTACAAGCATCTTATTCCAGACCAGAGTTTACACTGGTGCAGTGACCATGGTGGACACCTATGTAATGTCCACATGGAGACTGGTCATGAGTGTGTTAGAACTTCGCTCCCAATACCTGACCTCCTGGGTGAGAAAAGAGCTACATACTGAGTGTGGTCACCAATGACAAATGATTTAATTAAGCATGTCTGTGTAATAATGCCTGCATGTGTTAAAGAGACATTTCCATGCCCCTCAGTATCCATACTGAGGGAACTTTCGGTGGTGGCAGAGTAGCACACCTGGAAACTCTGGTAACCTGGGTTTGGTTGCTACCAAGTTGCATATTTCTAATAGACAGTAAATAAAGTAGTTATCAATCACTGAACCTGAGGAGCATCATTAGAATCCCAAACTTCGTGATCCAAGTAACAGAAATGTGGATACCTTGGGACCACATTTGTAGCTGGTGTCTGAAAACTAAAATATGGTTTTAGGGGAATGAAAGAACCTGTAATGTAACAATATGCTCCAAATGAATTACATGCACATTAAAGTGTAGGAAGCATTGCTCCATACTACTGAGTGGTATCTTTGAATGATTGTGGAATTTCTTCACCTCTTCTGTTTCTTGTGCTGATCAAACCTGAGGCGTCGTGCATGCTAGGTGGGTACTCTACAAATAAGCTACACCTCCAGCCCCAGAATTCATTTATTTATCTTATCAAAGTTGTAATTGAAAATTAACTTGCAACAAATACCTACATAGAAAAAAATTGTCTAAATTTTAAAGAATTTCAAACATATAATATGTCAAGACTCTCCCCTCACTCCCCCCATGTCAAATCTGTTGTCTGTTTTAACCCTAGTTCTGAAATTCTCTGAATACCAATTGAGTGCCCAGCAATTTAATTCAATTTGTATCTAGTTCATACATAGAACCCCTGAATTCTGTGTCTCAGAGGTTAGTAATAATATTGACAGACATGAACTTGAGAATTCAGTGACAGCGACACTGAAAGTAAGAGGGAAAGACACTGAAAGCCACTGGTATAGATAGCTCGGTTGGGAAACAGAGATTTAACAATTTGACCTGTGGCTCTGGGGATGGAACTCAGAGGCCTTAATCCCACCTGATGCACTAAGCGTGGAAGGAAGGAATCTGAGAAGACTCCTCTGTGTCTCTGAGTATCACTCTATTCAAGTGGAAATAATTCAGTAATTAATTATAATCACTGGACTAAAAAAATTAACAGATTAGAAGCTGAACAACCATTTATCCAGTTTTGAGATAAATTCTTATCATCTGAGAAAGGTAAGTTACCATTTTGTCATGAAATTCCAGGCATAAGTGTTGAAAGGGTTTTTTTTAACCCCTATATTAGTTACCTATTACTGTGTAATCAATTACTCCAAAACTCATTGGCTTAAAATGGCAAATGCTGATCAACTCAGTTTCTGTTGGTCAGACATTCTGGAGTGGCCTAGCCAGGGGGATGCTAGGCCACAGGGTTGCAGCTAGATGTTGTCCAGGCTGTGGCCACCATAAGATTGGGTGAAGCTGCAAGGTTGACTTCGGAGATCTGCAAGCTGGAGGCTTCCGTTCCCCCTGTGTAGCCTCGGTGTGTAGAGGCTGACCTCCCCGAGAGCAGGGGTTCCAGGCTTCATGATGATCATGTCTGGAATACTGCACTGGTTTACACAGGTCCACCTTACTCCATGGGGAACGGAATTGTACAGGGCACTGTGGGGATCATGGTGGTAGCTTGCAACCTACCCCTCTGACTTCACAGAAGGAAGTCTCACTCTCAGGCCCCACTTTGCAGATGAAACAGCAGAGGCTCAGGGTGCTGACAGTATGCTTTGGCAGGAAGAACCTGCCCTGAAGTCAGATGACTAACCCTCTGTTCTCTCACTGTCATCGGTGTGGTCACCTCACTTCTCAGGCCTCCCATTCCTCAAGCGTAAGATCAGGTTAACAGGCTGACTTCCCCTGAGATGTTGGAAAGGAATATTGGGCTCTGGCTTTGGAGGGCCTTGAAGGCATGAGGAAAAGTTGGGAGGTTGCCCTGTGGGAAACGAGAGAGTCTTAAAAGCTTTCAAACCTAGGGAAACGTGTACTATTTTGAATACTATCCTGAAAAAAAGTACAGAGACTTCAGCAGATTGACAGAGACAAGAAGTAGACAGACTAACATCACACAGCTTAAAGGAAGAAGCACAGTATGCCCCACTCAGCTATTTGGAACGAAGGTAAAAGAAAAATCAACCCTAGAATCCAGCCTATGTTCATCACGTCACTACCTCATTTCTAGGTTTGCAGCATTTCAAGGAAAAATCTACCCAGTGCTGAAAGGAGGTCAGTATGTGCCTTCTTTCTGCTTTCTTCTGTAATGAAAATTTCAGACCTTTTAATCTTTGCCTTGGGACCAATAAAAAGCTACAAAAACAACAGAAATATGAGAACTGTGAAAAAGAACATTGACACTGGACAATCTGCATTTGACTTCAAGTTCTTTTTCAAAGACTTAGTTCAGATTTTTAGTCTAGCCATGGCAACATTAACAATAAAATTCTGAGTATGCAAAATTAAACATAATTCTAAGTGGCCAAATAGCATATATCCATCACTCTGCCAGAAAAAGAAGAAAAATATAAAAAAGTAGCCTAGTATATGTTGAAAATATATGCGAACTCTTAGTAGGGTGTAGTGGTACATGCCTGTAATTCCAGCACTCAGGAGGCTGAGGCAGGAGGATCACCATGAGTTCAAGTGGGCTATGTGCAAAGCCAGTCTAAACAACACAGTGAGACCCTGTCTCAAAAATTGAAGAAAGAAGAAAAAAAATATGCCTATTGTTTCTTTTCCTCTGAATTCAGAAAGAGTTGTGCTATTTGCTATTTATGTTATGCCAAAATGAACTGATAGGGTACAGGTTTTAAAGATATGATGGAAACAAATATGAGTTCAGAACTAAAACCTCCACAACAAGTACAGCTAATATTATGGGTTTTTTTTACTTGTAGTGTACATAGCAGGGGAGATAAACTACTTGAACAGCTTTCCTTTGAATAACAGGAATGTCTTCTACTAAATGCAACTCTGAAAGATTAGAGAGGAGACATAAAAAAATTTTTAAGAACCACAATCTGCTGCTTCCCTACTTACATAAACTGTGTCTATTCTAGTAATTGTATTATACCATAAGCTACAGAGCTAAGAAATTCCCACTCTTTCCACAAACTCACTCCTGCATAGACCATTTGTGATTGATGGACCAGTGAGGTTGAAATATGAAAATGGAGATGAAACATCCCAAGATTAAATATCTTCTGGATAAGAGATTGGCATAGTTCCAGTAATGAGGACTTGGCCACACTATTCTGAGGGGAGCATTCAAGCAAAGATGCTCTGTCTCAGCCAGGGACTGGAATAAACCCACCCCTTCCAAACTTTCCTATGTGCCCCAAAAACCTCCTCTTTCATCCTCTCCACATTTACTCAGCTAGTATTAAATGGGGATCTAGAGAACCCACTTTTAGCTAGGTTCTGAAGAAATACACTAAGAATATAAAGTTAGTTAAGAAAGAACCCAAGATCAGAGAAACTTACAGTCTAGGGCAGTTTTTCTCAACTAAGGTGCACAATAAATTACCTTTTTAAAAGTACTGTTGATTTCCATTGATCACTAATTAAATTATAACCTTATAGGAATTAAATTATAGCCTGTATAGGAAGCCCTGTACAGAGCCAAAGACAAGACTTGCTAGAGAAGAGATAGACAAACAAATGATTGTCACACATCATTGCTAAGGAAATACAAAGCATATTCGAGCCCAGAGGAAAGACCCTATCCAGACTTTGAGGAGGCCAGAGGTTGGCTGGAAGTGACCTGACATCTATGTCTTTGCTTGAGGAAGAAAAAAATGTAACATAGGAAAGCGGAATATGGAAAGAGGGTTGAGGGAGCAGCATGTGCAAAAGGAGAGGAAGGACGAAATTCCACAGAAAGAACTGGCCGCGCAGTGTACCTGGAACAAATATCTCTAAGGGGAAGAGATAAGCGCTCTGAGATGAGGCTAGGAAACAGACACTAGGTCAAACTCTGCCTGGCTCATCGCCCTGTCCACAGGCTGGGGCTGCAGCTGCCACAGTATGACCTAGTGGCAGGTGATGATGTTCTACATGGGGAGCCAGCCCCTGATCATGGATGACGTGAACTGCAGGATGAGTTTCTGAAGATCGATAAGCAGCAAGTGGAAGACATCACTGTCGACTTCTTCCTGCCAAATACCACCACCCTGCTTAGCTTTATGGTTAGCCTCTTGTGCTTTGCTTTCACAAGGGTGACTTTGTTCCAGAAGGCAAAAACTGGACTGGTGTCCTTTCTGTATTGTCTTCTTTCTCAACACCAGTGTGTTAGCTTTTTTTCAACGGTCCATTTACTTGACCTCACTCAGCCACATAGCCAGTGATTTTTGGACTCGGCATGACACCACGTGGTGGATCTGACAGAGAGATGGATTCCAGACTTTTGCATATGACAAACAAAGAATTCCAAGTGTACATCCAATGGTAAAAGCAAAAGCAGCCACATTTATTAAAGATAACAGGAAGACGTATTCAGGGCAGGTCCATGCCAATAGAAACCAAAAGGGTGACATGTTGGGGTGCTAGGGAATTAAAAAGTACAGCACAAAGGTAAACAGCATTTCAGATTTTAGCAGATGTGCACCCAGCTTCGGTGCCTCTCACTGGGTTTCTGAGTAAGACTGACAGGAATGATTTGCCAGGGTGCTGAGTCATCTCAAGGGCTTTAGCACACAGCCCCAGTCCAGAGTTCTCTCTGATTAAATTATGCACATGAGACACAGTCCATATTTATAAACCTCTGTGTGGGGGGTGGTTACTGAAGGTCAGGCCATGAGATCTAACATGCCTGCCCTTGGGGCCTCAAGGCTTTAGAGGTTTCCTGGGTCTTTGCTGTTTCATTGTTTTGCTTCTTTGGAAACAATGGAAGGAGCACTGGCCCTGAGGTGTTGCCCAAATTCAAGTGCTCTCACTGTGCTAGCTGAACTGTGTGCCTGCTCTACTTCCTCCACCTAAACTTACTCCTCTTCCTCACTTGGGAGCAAATTAAATCCCTAAGGTATTGGCTAGATTCAAATCTTCAGGACACCACAAGGGAAGCAGATGTCACAGAGCACTCTGTGAACTGCCGTGTGCTCACATGACAGGGGATCATCAGCCTTTCGGACATATCTGCATTTGGGCATTTTGGGGCAGGCCATAAGGGCCTTGTTGATTCAAAGTTATGGTCTGTGCCAAGCAGTCAGTATTACTTGGTAGTTAACTGAGCTTTGCTTCACTCATCTGCACAACAGACATCGTTGCGCTCTGCCACAGCAGCGGTGTCTGGCTGGGCATAATCATCTGCTGGTTTTTATGGGTGAGGACCTATCACTGCACAGGCTTCAGTGATATTCATTCCACCCCTGGGCAGATCTAATGGGCCTTCCCTCAACTCACCTCTGGTAGCTGGACCTATGTCACATGGTTCAACCCCAAACCTTTTCTGCCAGTGCCTGGGATTTACCTTTTCATGATCATCTGGCAGCTATCTGAAGTGAGTGCCTTCTGCTTGAAGCACATATTTGTTCTAACCCATTCATCCCTTAAAGTGGTGCAGAACTCTGTTCATCAGATGCATGACAGCTTCCATAGTGAGACAGTACCATGCTTACCTCACTGACACACGGTGCATATAAATGGGAATACAGCGATGGGTATTTGGTGTCACTGGTTTCCTAGAAGCTATTATTTCCACAAAAGTTGAACAAGATCTGTAAGACCTATATAGTCTATGTTATTCTTTGGCTTCTTTTCAGGTCCTTCATCACACTCCTGTTCCTGTACAGCATGGTATGTGTCACAGAGCACTATAACCATCAAGAAAAGACCTACTCAGAATGTGAAGATGGTACCTACAGTCTAGACCCTCCAGGCATCATGAAAAGGTTCAGAAGACAGCCGACCAGGTATCTGACCACAAGGAAAGCTCTTCTTCCAGAAGAAGAAACTGACATTCCATAACAAAAGTTACCAAGAAAAGTATAGAAGATGGCCAACGAGTGAGCAACAAAATACAAAGCCTCCCAGGAGAAACAACTCATGTGCCAGAATAAAACACGCTGGAGAAACCCAGACACAGGGAGATGGATCCTCTTTATTATTATTATTATTATTTTTAATTTAAAGAGAAAAAAAGAGGAAAAAGGTGGAAATATTACAGAATTTCAAGAAAAGAAGATAAACAGTAAGAAATCACTAGTTGATACATTACATATTGTTCTTTTAGAAATAGTTTTTCAAGTTACAGAATTAAAGCACACAAAGTAGACACTAAAGCAGTGAGAGTGCAAACAGATCTGTTCAACAATCCAACAAGAACCTACAAATATGGATATCAATCCCACACACCTAAACATACATGCAGCTATATCTTTTATAGCACTTCCTATTTCCTCTTTTTTTACAATAGCAATTATACATTTTTAAAATTTTACTTAAAGAGAAAAAAAAAGCAAAACAGAAAAAAGGGTAGCAACAATACAGAATGCTAGAAGAAAGAAAGAAAAAGGAAAATGAGAAAAAGCCCCAATAAGAAATCAGTAATTTATAAATTATATACTGTCACCCTGGATGTAGTTGTTCAAGTTACAGAGTTAAAGGGTACATAGTAAATATTCAAACGGTCAGACTACAAATAGTTCTGCTCAAAAATCCAACAAAGATTCAGCAATATGATCATCTATTTTACACACTGAAACATACATGTAGCTATATCCCTTAGAGCACTTACTTTTCCTCTCTTTTTTACAATAGCAATTACACATTTTGGTTTTATTACACTTGTAGTTCTTATTTACTTTTTACACTAGAGACACAATATGATATTTATAAATATGATTCTTATTTATTTCACTAATGAGGATAGTCTCAAGTTGTCTCCATTTGCCTATGAAGGCCTCAAGATCATCTTTTTTTATAGCTGAGTAATATTCCATTGTATAAAAATGCCACATCTTTTTCATCCACTCTGCAGTTGATGGGCATCTTGGTTGTTTCCAGGATTTAGCAATAACAAATTGTGCAGCTATGAATATGGGTGCATATATGTCACTGTGGTATGAACTTTTCAGTTCTTCAGGGAAAATATCCAGGAGGGAATAGCTGGATAGAATGGGGCTTCCAATCCTAGTGTTTTGAGAATTCTCCATATGGATTTCCATAATGGTTGCACCAATCTACATTCCCACCAACAGTGGAGCAGTGTTCCTTTTTCCCTGCAGCCTCGCCAACATTTGTTATCAGGTGATTTCTTGAAGGCAGTTATTCTTTCCAGAGTAAGGTAGAATCGCAATGCTGGTTTAATTTGCATTTCCCGAATGATCAGTGATGGTGAACATTTCTTCATGTATTTATTTGCCATTTGTGTATCTTTCTCTGAGAACTGTGTGTTAATCTCAGATGCCCATTTTTGAAGAGGGTCTTTGAATTTGGGGGGCTTGATGTTTTTCAATTCTTTATATATTCTGGACACAAGTCCTTTGTCTGAGGGGTTGCTGGTTAAAATTCTTTCCCACTCTGTGGGTTTTCTTTTCACTCTGTTGATTTCCTTTGAAGTGCAGAAACTTTTCAATAATATGAGATCCCATTTGCTGATTCTTTGAAGTGTTTCCCGTGCAGTTTGTGTTTGGTTCATGAATTCTCTGCCTACTCCTGCGTCTCCAAGACTTCTACCTACCTCGTCTTCCAGTAGATTTAGTGTTTCTGTTTTAATATTGAGGTCTTTAATCCATTTTGACTTTAGTTTTGTGCATGGTGATATGCATGGATCTAGTTTCAGTCTTCGGCATGTAGAGAGCCACCATTTATTGAAGGGACTATCCTTCTTCCAGTGGACATATTTAGCCCCTTTGTCAAATATCAGGTGGCTGAGTGTCTTTGTAGTTGTGCTTGCATCTTCTAATCTGTTCCATTGATCCTCAGGTCTATTTCTTTGACAATACCAAGCTGATTTAATCACTGTGGCTTTATAGTACTGTTTCAAGTCAGGAATTGAGATGCCTCCTGCCTTGCTTTTGTTGCCTAGAATTGCCTTTGCTATTCTAGGTTTCCTCTGTTTCCAAATGAATTTTAGTAGTGTTCTCTCTAGATCTGTGAGGTACGTCAATGGTATTTTGATTGGGATTGCATTAAATCTGTTTAACAGATTGGGAGTATGGCCATTTTCAAAATGTTGCTTCTTCCTAACCAAGAGCAAGGAATATCCTTCCATTTTCTAATACCCTTTTCAACCTCCTTTTTCAGTATAGTATAGTTTTAAGCATATAGGTCTTTTACATTTATAGTTAGGTTGATTCCTAACTATTTCATTTTTTTACATGTTTTTGTAAAGGACGATATTTCCATAATTTCTCTCTTAGTGAGTTTTTTGTTTGTGTACAGGAATGCTACTGATTTTTGAGCATTGACTTTGTATCCAGCTATACTGCTGAACTTGTTTATTATCTCTAGTAGTCTTTTAATGGAGTTTTTTGGGTCTTCTATATAGAGTATCATGTCATCTGCAAATAGTGATAATTTAACTTCTTCCTTTCCTATCTTTACTCCTTTTATTTCTCTCTCTTGTCTGATTGCCCTGGCTAGTGTTTCCAGAACTATATTGAAAAGGAGTGGTGATAGTGGACATCCTTGTCTTGTTCCTGATTTTAAAGTGAAAGCTTTCAGTTTT
>PVLA01003092.1:0-72249 GCA_004027455.1 Hydrochoerus hydrochaeris
AAGGGAAGGGAAGGGAAGGGAAGGAAATAAAGGAAGAAGAGGGAGAGGAGAAGGAGAAAAGGGGAGAAGGAGAGGGAAGGAGGGAAAAGAGCTGGGTGTCTTGTCATACACCTATAATTCCAGGATTTGACCAGCTGAGGCAGGAAGATCTTAAGACTAAGGCTAATTAGCAAGACCCTATCTCAAAAAACCCAAAACAAACAAAAAAGCGCCATGACAACAGAACCATCCAAATGTGAATCTATATTATGTGGAATATGAGAGAACAGAGGATTTGAAAAGCCTAGCAAACACTGACAATAGCAACTCCCACAGAGTACTAAATTCCTTCTGCAAAAAAAGTGCTTAACCTTATTCAGTACTCAGTAAGTTGTCTTGAACCTCCCCTGAGGTCCCACAAACACTGTCAGCCATGTAAAAATATCCAACAATTACCAATTGAAGATTTTGGGTAAACTATATAGAAGACAACTTAAGTTTATAAAGCTTTTAAAAATAGTAATGCTTGTGTCTATACTTTTAACATAAGTATTAAATTTTACTTACAATCAGTAAGACTAAGGAAATGAAAAATTTTAGGAAAAAATTATCGGCTGTAACAACTGGCTATCATTATAAATACCATAATGGGCTGTTTTTCAAAAGGGATTATAACCAAAGGTTAGACAGCCGCAAAAATACCTTACCTAACCAAAGAATATCAGACAATTGGTCTTGTGAGATGGCTAATACATTTTTAGTTTTGTACATCCAAGGGATTATCTAAACATTACACAAAGTATTCAAAACTGAATACATTTAATGTTTTCTCTAATAGTTTCTGCCTCATGGTAAAAATGGCCCTTTCTCAAGTTAGCATATACTTAATTTTAAGGGTAAGCTGTTTTAATACAGAATACTCTGCAGTTATATAATTTATTTTCTTTATAAATGCATACATAAAACATCCCTCCTACTCTTTCTGTGATAGAACCACTACTCTTCAGTAATTCTGAAAAACTTGTTACCTGGTGCAATTTTCCCATCCTGAGCTGCAGGGCCATCTTTCAGCACATTTTTTACCTGCAGGAACTCATCGGGCCTGTCTCCACCAATAATGGTAAAACCAAAGCCCATTGTGCTTTTCTTCAGTGAGGCGTGAACAAGAACACCTTTAAGTTGGGATGGATCTCGAGTAAAGTGTGATTTTTCCACATCTGAGCCAAAAAAAAATCAAGTTTTGCTTGAGAACAAAAACGTTTAAATGGAATAAAGCCTACAAAGCCAACCTGTGTATCCTCAAATAAAAGAAATCCTAAAAGGGAAGAAAATCAGAGATTCTAACGATGCAGAACAGTTAGAATTTAAACTTACAAACTAAATCACTGAAAAGTACTTAGCTAATGAAGCGCTATAAGACTCTTTCATGCCATTTGAAAGGTAGAAGCATCTCCTTTCTTTCCTCAACTGCTTTGTTCTTACTTTCTCCCACTCCTCAGTCCCTTATAGTTGTCCCTCATCTTCATGGTTTCACTTCATCATTCCATCAACTGCAGTACAAAACACCTTTTTTCCATTTCAGTAATTTTACTGAAAGGTGTATCTCTTAGTACCAAATGTAATGGTAGTTGGTTAAGTTATCTTTGCCAACTCAAAATTAATATTGCTGTTTTGAAATACTGAAATACATCAGCCTTTTGGTAAACATGAAGTTATATATAAAATGTGCTTTATAAAAAGTTAAAGGCTTACATTAATCTTGAATGTAAAATTGAGAAACACACAATTGATTAGTTTTAAATACCATGCTGTTTTGAGTAGTGTGATGAAATCTTGCCCCATCCCACTCCATTCTACTTGGGACATGAATCACCCTTTCATCCAACATATTGATGCTATATAGACTACTGCTGTTTAGCTTAGTCATTTGCTAGTTGTCTGGGTTATCAGATCACCTCTTGTGCTATCATGGTACTTGCACTCAAGTAACATTTATTTCACTTAATAATGACACTAAAGTACAAGGGTAGTGATGACAAAGAGAAGCCATAAAGAGCTTCCTTTAAGTGAAGAGGTGAAAGTTTGTTATAGGTGTTGCTATTGTTTGGATCTTATATAAATGTCCCTCCCAAAGCTCATATGGGGAAGATTTGGTCTCTGGTCTCTTGTTGATGGTGCTATTGGGAGACAATGGAACCTTTAGGATGTGAGGCCTTCTTGAGGAAGTGCATCGATGGGAGTGTGCTCTTGAAGGGGATATGGGGAGACTGACCCCATCCTTTTTTGCTTCCTGACCACCATGAGGAGCAGCTTTGGCTTATCTCACATTCCCAGCCATGATGTTCTGCTACACCACAAGCCCAAAATGATGGGGCCATGTGACCATGCACTGAAATCTCTACAGCCTCTGAAACTATGAGCCAAAATAAGCCTTTACTCCTTTAAATGTATTTTTCTCAGGAACTCTGTCACGAGAAAGGTGAAGTTTTGATACTATTAATGATTTCAGGTCTTCACTTAGGATTTTAAATGTATCCCGAGCAGATAAGGGATGACTGGTGTACAGCTCTATTAATAATAATGAAAGCCATCATTTATCAGTTATCATACATTGGCTACAAGTGTAAGTATTTTGTATTGTTAATTTGCATAGTCATCATAACTACCTCAAGAGGTAGGTACTTATGCACACTGGGTAAATGTGCACAGTGGGTACTTTACTAGAATGGCAGGAGTTATAATGTCTTATAACCAGCAGTTAGTTTCTTTTCTTTTCTTTTTCCTTCTTTCTTTTTTGGTCTTTTTTGAGACAGGGTCTCACTATGCAGTCTAGGCTGGCCTTGAGCTCACTTTGTAGCCCAGGGTGGTCTCAAACTCACAACGATCCTCCTGTCTCAGTCTCCTGAGTGCTGGGATTACAGGTGTGCACCACCACGCCCAGGAATCACCAGCAGTTTCTTAAATAGTCCGTGATTTCTTTAAGGGCAAAACTTATCTTAATCTCAATCATTTTGAATATCCAGTGACTAGCAAAGCACTGGGCATATAGTAAGTACTCAAAAATATTTGTTAAAGAATAATTGTTTGCAGAATTTAAGGGAGGGATCTATATTTTAGAAAAGTAATTATAGGAAAAACTATTGTCTCATGGGCAACAGAAATGGGAGGTCTGCTGGATTACTGCAATATGAGTAAACAGATCCCAGTTATTAATGACAGATGGAAGAAGGGAGTAAAGTATAAGAACTTCCTAGGTAGCTTTTTCAAAATATGTATGATTGGGATCATCAAAACTTCATGTATTTTAAAAATGTTTCCTAAATGATTTTGATATTACTAATACTTGCCATCCTACTTGACACTCAGGATGTAGGCAAATAACTTGGTTCATTTATTTATTATTACTAGTTAATGTAGAATCCTGAGTGCTATACACATTAGATTTAAGCAATTAACTTGGAAGACGCCATAATAAGAGATTTAATATAGGGCCTGACCTTAAAACATAAAGAAACAACTCAATTTTCAAAACCAAATTAAAATTCATTTAAAAAAAGTTTCCCGATTTTTCTCCCAATAATTTCACATTTTTATACTCTCATGAGAAAAATCTCAGTAATCTCACAATATTCAGATGTGCTATTAGGATTATTCTTATCTTTACAGTGGCAAAAATTAGGCATTTTCTGTTGGATTTCAAAATTCCAGCAGTAAAAAGTTCAAACTTACTTTCATTTATTCAACCTACAAATTCCACAATTTATTCTTACAAGAAAAGATCAATTAAAAAGTTCTACCTGATTTTGAAGACCCAATTTCAGCCTGTCCTAACTGCTTTTTCCTTTTGGCTTCCTCCACTGGATTTTCAAACTGGGTTTTCTGGTTAAGGTGGCTGTAAAACGCAGAAAATATGCACTTTAGATTCAGATAAAAGAATTACATATTTTTGCATAGACTGGTACCATTCTGTCACCACATACTGAAGGCTCAATATATGTCTTTAAACTATGCAATACAGCATTACAAAGAAACTGACAAGAGATAGTAGGAGGCTCACACAAGATGTTTAGAAGTCAAAGCCACTGAAACTTATGATATTACACTTAATATAGCTTTTCATAAACCTACCATGTATGGCAGGCAACAGTTTTCAGAACTATAGAAACGCTTTGATGCAATCACAAGTGTTGGTAATTACTTAATAATTTTTTTTAACAGCGGTTAATGTTAGAAGGGTTTTATGTTTCTCTAAAATGAAGCAAGCTATAGAGATACTTTTGAAGAAATCTGAGTATGGAACTCTTCCATAATATTACTTTTCCACTGCTTTGCCCATATCAATTCAGCAGAAGCTAGGAAAGTGACTTTCTTATGACTAGAGATACACAGCGCAGTGGTACAGTGTTTCCCTATAAAGCTCTGGATTTCATCTGCTATACACACTCCCTCCACCCCCAGTGACTTTCTTTAATTATATTGTGTTACAGAACTCTTCTTTTGTATTTAATTTCTTCATAAATATATAATAATTAAATTACTATATAAGCACAAGGGTTTAACTGGCACTTATGATTGGGAACACTCATAAGTGATTCTTGCAAACCATAGAATTGTAAGGAGGCAAGACAGACAATTGTGGGGAGATAAGAGGGTTCAGGTGGTTAGCCAGGTGCACTAAAGGGCAACTATGTGTTTTACACAGGGAATAGAGCACTGCTATTCTGGCAAGTCAGTTAGGTGATAGCTAGTTAAAAATACAACTGTTGTTGCTAGGTTTGTGTTTTTTTTTTTTAAGTATAAAACCATGACTAGGTCAAATGCAGAAGCAATGGGAATCATATTTCATGTACAAATATACTTCAGTCAAATAATGTTTTCCAGTAAAATCTATTTCAACAAGAAATGGCATTAGTCAACACTAAGAATTAAACAACAAATCATGAAAATTTCAGGATACAATTGTCTTTAAATCAGTTGAATATTACAAAACCTACATATAAATAGTCATTCAAATCGAGTATTTAATTTGTCATTTAGTGATAATGGTGGAGAAAAGGGCAGCCAGGACAAAAACAAATAACCCTTACAACTAGGAATGTTAGCTTTCTCTGTCACTTAGGCTTCTACTGCATATTAACTTCACAACAAATGTGGCTAGCTTCAAGGTCCACTTGACATTCTTTTAGGAGGGGCACCTTCTCCACTGAGTAACTGTTTGACCCTCTGTGAAAATAAAAATGTTAAGCACCACTTAAATAGGCACTGACATTTTACGTATTCTAAAGGACAACAACAACAAGTAAAAACTGACACTGAGAAAAGAAGAAACCTGTTTAGAAAGAACCTTGGCTCCCTTTAATGTCATCATCTAACATGACTCACTCAGACTCCCAGGCATTAGAACAGAAAGAGTAGTAATTTGTATTTACATCCTTTGTAATGTGTGGGAGAAGGCTATAGAAGTATGGAAATGAATAATCTGTTTCCTGAATATTCTTGACAAAAGAATATGATTTAGTTAAGGAAGTAATTGCATCTGTTACCGTAGACTAGATTAAAATGTCACTCTCCAAAGTAAAACAAATAAAAGAATGAAAATACTCTCTATTCTCATATTGTTAAGCTATAAAAAATTGATTTACTATATATAACTAGCCCTGGAGTGAGAGATCCTCTGTAAGACAGTATTTCCATTAGTAAGAGAGGATGATATTTACAGGTTATCAGAAAAGCCGAACGAGGGCACCAAAAAAGCATACTTAAATATGGAATATATAGTTTAGAATGTCATCTGTATTACAGTTTTGTGTTTAATATCTAGATTTTAAAAATTCATTTCAACAAAGTCATAAAGAATCAGGGCTGGGGAATTTAGCTCAGCGGCATAAGTGCCTGCCTTGCAAGCAGGCAGTCGTGAGTTCCATCCCTGGTACCGATAAAAAAGAAAAAACAAAAATGAAAAAAAAAAGTCATGAAGAATCTGAGGTATAAAACTAGATGTATATATATTTTTTATTTAGAGAAAAAAAGCAAAACAGAAAAAGGGTAAATAGAAAATTTCAAAAAAAAGTAAGAAATCACTAGTCAAAAAAAAAAAAACAGTAAGAAATCACCAGTTGATAAATTACATATGGTTATCTTAAAAGTAGTTGTTCAAGTTACAAAATCAAAGCATAAAAAAATGGACAATCAAACAGTAACAGTAGAAACTATTCTGTTTGATGAACAAAAACTTAGTAGTATGGTTATTTACCTTAAACATACATATAGTCATATGCTTTAGAGACTTTCTTTCTTTCTCATTAATACAGTATCTATTACACATTTTGGATCTTATTACTCTTTCACTTTATTATTATTATTTTTTATACTAGAGAGACAATATGATATTTATAAATGTGAGTCTGATTTATTTCACTTATGAGGACAGTCTTAAGTTGCCTCTATTTACCTATAAAAGCCTCAAAATCATCTTTTATAGCTGAGTAATATCCCATTGTATAAAAATACCACATCTTTTTCACCCATTCTGCAGCTGATGGGCATTTTGCTTGTTTCTAAGATTTAGCTAGTACAAATTGCGCTGCTATAAACATGGGTGGCATATATATTGCTGTGACATGACCTTTTCAATTTTTCTGGGAAAATATCCAGGAGGGGAATAGCTGGATTGAACAGAACTTCCAATCCTAGTTTTTTTTTTGTTTTGTTTTTGGTACTGGGGATTGAACTCATGACCTTGTGCTTGCCAGGCAGGCGCTTATGCCGCTGAGCTAAATCCACGGCCCTCAATCCTAGTTTTCTGAGGAATCTCCATACTGATTTCCATAGTGGCTCCACCAGTCTACACTCCCACTGACAGTGGAGAAGTGTTCTTTTTTCCCCATAGCCTCACCAACATTTTAGATGTACATTTTTTTTGGTACATTTTAACTTTGGCACCTAAGCATATCAAGATCATTAATAAAATACCATCAAGATAACATTTCTAAATATATAAGTATCTTTATAAAAGGCCTACATTAAATTCTGGAATAGTTTTATTTTCAAAATTAACCAATCCATTTCAGAATCTCAGCCTCTAAAATAAATATTCACAAGGAAAAATTGCCATTGCAGTTGGTGTTACTACTACAAGGCTCTTGCCAAAAGCAATCATTGTGCCATCTGGTCTGACAAACTAAGAGAGCCAAAGAGTAGCCATTCAAGTAACAGTTTTTTATCTCCATCAGTAAACTCACTGCAGATTACTATAGTTGAAATTCAAGGCCTAGCTAATCTGGGAATCAAGCCACACTCCATAGCTCAGCTGACTCCATTCTAATGTGCATGTTGAGTACAGTCTGCTCTTCCTTAATCTAATAAATTATCCTCTATAAATGAGCTCATTCTGGGAATGATCATACAAAATCACAGCGCTGCTGTTGTTCTTGTTTCTAATTCAGGTTGTTTCACACATCCCCATGATAACTGGGAGCAGGTCTCTACAGGATCTGTCCAAAAGTTGCTTCAATATTACATCTTTGCTTAATGGGAATCAGATCATTCAGCTCAAGATTTTGTAACAGGCAAATGACTTTCACCTCTTGACCATGTATTCAAATTTACTTGGAATGGGTAATAATGAGAATCATTATCTCAGAAATGTTCAGCATTGTCAATGGCAAATAACAGTTGATTGAAACCCAACTCAAAATGGGCTAAAATACGAGAGGAAGAAAAAATTCCAGAAAATCTTTTTAGTTGGCTTCCAACTATTTCTTTGACTTGAAAAACAGTGCCTTAGGAAAAAAGCTAACAAAAGAGCTGCTATACACAGTACTAGTTTACATCACATTTCATCAGTAACAGCAACATATTAAATAACACAATGGAAATAAAATTACCATAGCTTTCAAATCAACCAAAACATGGAAACTACTAAGTTATATACCTAAGGGTCAATCTAATTGCTGCTTCCTTAGGATATACATTGGATTTTAAGAAGCTATTTCAAAAATTTCTCTAACCATAATGACTCACATTAAAGACCATAACAGGAGTTAGAGATGCTTACTTTAGGAATAACTATTACAAAACAGCACTGATGTATGATACAGTATTGAAAAACTAATAAGCGATTATAAAAATACAAATTATTATGTTTGCTATTTTTCTAGACAATAACATTTGTCTTTGCTATTTAAGCCTTAAGTAGCAATGTTTTTGATACAATCATTTGTGAGGTACTAGCCATCTGAGGTCAAAACCTTATCTACAGCATCTGGAAAGAAGGTGATTCCAAAGGTTGTTAACAATGTAGCAACTGGATAAAGGGAAAAAAACCACACAAACAAAAAATCAGATATGACACTGACCTAGTTTTTCTGGATAACACAAAACAGATGTTTGGTGCTCCTCTCTGACGTACATTTATACTTAAATTTAACCATTACAGCTGTGTAAGGAGCAACTTTCCCATTCCCATTCTAGATTTTCCTTGATGAACTCCTTAAAAAGAATATTCCTTTAACTTTCTCTTTCTTTCTTCCTCTCTCTCCCTCCTTTTTTTCTTCTTTGTGAGACTGGGCTTTTGCTATGCACTTCAGGCTGATCTTGAACTCATGGTGTACCCCAGGCTGGCACTGAATTTGCATCAATCCTGCCTCAGTCTCCCATGTGCTGAGATTACAGATGTGCACCACTATGCTTGGCTTCAAGAACATACCTTTAATCTTGTGTTTCAAAGTTTTATGTTATTAAAGTCCTTTAATTGTTTTTAGAAGACTACAAACATTAATGGTATTGGAAACAACTCTAAGACTTCATCTATACAAGAGCTGGATGTGGTGATGCAAGCCTGTAATTCCAGCATTTGGGAGGCTGAGGCAGAAAGATTGCCACAAGTTCAAGGGCATCCCGGAGTACATAGTTGGGCTACATAGTGAGTTCAAGGCTAGCCTGAACTACATATATAGTGAGACCCTGCCTCAAAAGAAAAAAAAAAAAAAGAGTTCACCTATCCAGGACCCCATGTCAGTTTTCCACTTACTGCCTTTCTTTCTAGAAAGCTACAGTAGCAAGGATACCATCTCTAGCCATTAGTCCCCTAGTCACCTTCTCTCTTCTTTTGTTTGAGAATGGATCTTGCTATGTTAATCTAGGCTCAAGCAGTCCTTCCAAAGGTGGTGCTAAGCTCCATTTTAAATTTTATTATACTGAGAAATTCAAGGCCATGTTTAGGGAAGCTCAAAAGCCATAAAGTAGGTGTCCACTGCCCATACCTTCCCATTTCCCTGTTTGAAAGCTTCTCAACCTGAATGACAGAAGCATAAAGTGCCACATCCAGTATTTTCCAGTGCTGTATGCTGCAAGGAAAACCTTCAGGAGAATACAACTGAGGCAAGAAACTTACTCAACATAGTATGTGCCATACTGAGGGTCCTCTATTTTCTCCCAGCCATAAGGAAGCTCTGTAAATAAAGAAAATTTAGTGAACTTCTAGATTCAAAATCAATAAAAAATTCATCAATGAGGGAATTTGTTTTATTATCAAATACTTGGGAGTCAGAAAGCCAAAGCTCATTTTCAAAGAGCAAACACAGTTAAGTCTGAGTGGCTTGTTCAACAGGCAAAGCTTATCTAAGTAGGTGATTAGAATTTTAGAACAAAAGCTGGCATTAAACTAAAAAGTGTTTATCTGAATCATAAGATATAAAATACTATTAAAATCTTTATAAATATTTTAGGGAAGTTTGGTAATGCTGATATGAGACATTTAGTCTGTAGTCCAATGCAAGAAGCAGCTGTTTGTTAAAACTTTTTCCTATTATACATAATCATTTCTCTTATTACATTCTGACCTGCTTCTCAAAGGAGATCCCAGCCTTGGCTTTTTACCATTTCAAGCAAGCAATCTGAATTTGTTTAAAACCCAAGGAAGTATCTGTTTTTCTTTACCTTAGCTTGACCTCATCATCTAGAAGAAAACTAATTTAACAATCAGAGTGCCTCATGTAATGTGTATCTATGTAATCTGTATTAATAATAAATATCTTACATAGCATTATTATAAATTATTCCAACTGACTAATAAAATATAATGAGAAGAGCTGCAGGTAGTTGAATTTAAGATAGCTGAGAGGCCATGGAGTCAGCTCAGTGGCACAGCACCCACCTGGCAAGTACAAGGTCCTGAGTTTGATTTCTGGTACAAAAAAAAAAGAGACAGACAGACAGACAGACAGACAGAAAGAAAGAAAGAGAGAGAAAATCCCTGGCCTTTCCAACATAAACTGTCTCTATTAAGCAAGAATCCTTTTTTTTCCTTCCTACTTGGACTACATTCCTTGAAAAGTTAAGGCTTATGAAGAACCACCTTATTAGTCAGACATGGATTAAACTGCATTCCAGTGGATGTTTGTAGTGTTATCAATTATATATAAGGTGAGCAAGAAGGAACTTTTATAAAACCTAGAGGTGTACACTATGGAGTTCTGTACTTTTTATTTTCAGTGTCTTCATAGTGCTTCAGCTATGCTGAAAAATACACAAATGAAAAGTGCTGGACAGCAAATGGATGAAAAGACTTCACTAACTTCCTATCATTGGTCCTCAGTTGTAACATACTAACTTTTTAGGTCAGAATTTCACCGTAATGAAATTGTCAAGCTACCAAAACTGTTTTATTCTAATATAATTATTATTTTTCATTCAGAATAAAAGAAAACTGATTGACTAGCTTCTTTAAAATTCTGAATTACCCTCAATCTCTTTCTCCAGCACTCCTGCTTTTGCATGTAGGTGTGTGTATTAGTTGGCAGTTTTACTGCTTGATAAGTTTTTGTGGGTTCTTTTTGAAGGATCTGGTTGAAATGTCTGAGGTGGAAAAGACAAAATGGTGGAACTAAGAAAACTGAAATATATGAAAACAGGAAAAAAGAAAATCAAGATAATCTTCAGTTCACTTTGATTATCTGCTGCTGCAAAGCAAATCACCATCAGCTAAATAGGTATAATTTATTTATTTATTTATTTTAATTATTTTGGTACCGGGATCGGACCAATTATACCATGGCAGTATAATTTTTTTTAACCAAGTAACTGTTACAACAATGAAGATATTTTTTGGATTATAACTATAAAATATTATCAAATATTTTAATTACTGATCTTCTATAAGAGAGAGTTATCTTATTAGAAATTTTTTTGGGCCAGGGATTTAGTTCACCAGCATAAGCACTGCCCGGCAAGCCTGAGGTCATGAGTTTGATTCCTGATACTAAAAAAAAAAAAAATTCTTGAAATAGCATGGGAACTGAATGGTGCTTAGTAAGGATGAATTGTACAGCTATACCACAATTTTATCTATGCTTTCTCTTTAGGGAGGGTTGCAGAAGTGAAGGAGCCACAGCGACAAGTGAAAGAGTACATTTAATATTTTAAACATTTGTAATATTTACTAAAAAGTATTTACTAATAATAAAGATAAAAGATCAATATAAATACATTTCAGAGTTGAAGTTGATTTAGTACTATAATTAACACATAAAGCAATTAGCAATTAACACATTAGGTATAATCTTTCTATATGACAGCAAACAAATGTGGCAATTTATCATATGAGTTACTATTAGTAATTTTAAACCCTCGCTGCTGATGTTATTAACAGTGTTTTGTGGTGTACATTAATGTAGATAAATAAGTGGCTTATTATTTTCCCTTTTAAAATGCAGGTAATAAAAGCAAGACTAAAATACCTAGCACTTTCATAAACTACATATGTAGCTGGTGAACCAATTCATTCACTCATTTCCTTCTTTTCTTTATTTACTCCCTTCTCTTTCTTCCTTCTTCCCTATGCAAAAATAAAGTTAGAAATCCAATGCAAGTCTTTACCTCAAAGAGTGCATAGTCTAGATAGGAACAAAGAAGTGACACTAAACTTTCTGGGGTGAAGAAGAATGATACCAACTACTTGGGTAAGTATGCCTCCTACCAGGAAAACCTTTAAAAGAAGTTGGAACTCAGTCAGGAAAAGGGATGTTGTTCCAGATAGGTCAAAGACCTGAAGGTGTTAGGGCCTGGCATTTTCACACCTACAAATAATTTGGTAGGTTGAAGTGAAAGGGAGATGAGTCTTATAATCAAGTTCCAAATTACAACAATCCTAGAATAACAGGTTAAGAAATTTTATTTTTATTTTGATGATGACAGAACTGAGTAAATTGGACTGCAATGTGATTAAATTTATATAAGGAAAAGACTATAAGTGTTAGTAATAGAGATGAAATAGGTGTGGAGTTACAACAGAAGGTGTGAAGACAAGTAAAACACTAATAGGCTAGACAAGAAATTATGGCGATTGTAAGTATGGCAGTGGTAGTAGGAATGATGAGGTGAAATGGTAATAAATAAGGCAAAGTAAGATGGCTTAATAACAACTATGGGGACTAAGAGAGGAAAAAATAAGGAGGCTAAGACCATTTCTAGGTATTTGGCTCTTCTGGAATAAAAATGATATGCAATCAAATATTTATTGTGTATCTAATATGAAAATAGCTGTGGAAGCAAAAAAGGAATTAATTAGGATGTGAGGAAGATTAGGAAACAAATGATGCATCAAAAGTGCCTAATACATTGCCAAGCACCAAGATATGTCAGATGAAGCTGGGGGGGGGGTGACACACCCCTATAATCCCAGAACTCAGGAGGCTGAGATAGGAGGATCTCTGTGAGTTTGAGGCCAGCCTGGACTACAGAAGTGACTTCAAAGCCAGTCTGTACTACATAGCAAGATCCTGTCTCAAAAAAGAAAAAAAGAAAAAAAATGACATGTGTCAAAGGAAACAGATGTGAAAGGAATGATCAACACTAATAAATGCTTCATATTAGGTCTCGGGTAGTAGCCCTGAAAAGGTAGGGACAAAGGTAAGAATACTGCTGTCACTGAAGAGTAAAACAGAAGGTTGAATCCTTAGGAAGAGGTGACTTTGTTTTTAAACTTAGTTGTGAAAAAAATTATGTAGGAATTATGGGGAAGATCAAGACCAAGAGAAATATGTTTACTGTATTTATAAGCATGAGCCATCATTTTTTCCTGTGTTAGAAGCTGAACATTCTCCAAAACATTGATTCAAAAGGCAAAACTATTTTTGGCTTATCAAGCAGCTGGTTGGTTCTATGCCAATTTATCCTTATTTCTTTTTCTCTTTCTAAAATAGGATTTTCTTATTTAAATGTATGAATTACAATTGCTTTCTAATCCTGGAGCTCTATTCAGTTGATAATTTTCATCATTCTCTAAGCTCCGAAATGACATCAACATTCAATACAGTTGTAAGCTGCCTTTAATAAACATTTAATCTTTCTTTGATGGTAAGAAAAAAATGGATGGATTGAGAGTAGAATGGATTCTTGATGCTGTATTTTAAAGATAACTACTTAAACCAAAACACTAATTATTTTGAGGAAGATAAATATGTATATCAATTAAGCCATCAGATACATTATAAAGACACAGTTTAGTTCTGAACATCAGAAAACTGGGAAAGAAAGGACAAATTTTAGAACCTGAAAGGTCTCCCAGGAAGATCTTAATGTTTAACAGAAGACAATATTTTAAAATATAAAATTGTTATAAATAAATAAAAATAAAACATTCACTTAAAATATTATTGGCTTTTCAGCATCTACTCTGCATGAGGGAGACTATCACCGAAGTCATTGATAGTCTATCCTGAAAATAGACTATTACAGGGCTACTGTCTCCCAACTGAGGAGGAGGCAAATTGTACAGAGAACAGAGTAAAGGCTGGCTAAGGATAAAACAGAAAGGCTCAAGGTTCCACTGGATGGTTCCCCACCAGATCAAGTACAGGCAACCTAGAAAGGTGTACTCAGTTGTGAGAATGGAAAAGAGCTCTAAAGGAGTTAAGATTATTGCTGAGGTAAGAAGTCAGGACCTGTCTAAAACTAGCTGGGAAAGGAGGTTGACAAGACCTTAGAAAACATGTGCAGGAAAAGTTCTCAGAGCCCTGGAAGTGGACTTCTGATGAGAACTACAGCAGGTTTCTAATCATATGACCTGGGTGTGATATTGTTACAGGCAACAGAGTTAGTTAGAAATATTATTGGCAGTCAGACAGGGGCTAGGTCCTCGAAAGAGCCAGTGCAGAAGCCCAGATACCTTACAACTCTGGGGAAGACAGACACCTCCTTCTGTGGGCAAGGCCTCACAACAAAATATCAAACACACCCATGTCCTAAGGATGGATATTCTAAATAGCTCTCTATCAACCTGAGGAAGCCAGGAGTCACCGTCCCAACCCCCTATAGGAAGAGTCACTGCTGTTAAGCATGCCAGCTTATTATTGACTTGCTTCCCTATTTATACCTGATTTAATCAATTTTACCTGAGCAGTTAATCTTATTGGTTAATCATAGTTCTGTCTCACCTTATGTCTACCTTGTGAGTTCCCAGGTTTTCCTCACCTTGGAACTGTCTTACCTTGTGGTTTTACTCTATAAAGACAGTCTTTGGCAACCTGTTCGAGACCCCTTCTGTCTTTCTCAGACAGAAACTCTCTCTCAATAGATATATTCTGCTCTTAACCTCCATTATTCCTAAAATCCATTCTTCGATTTTAGAGAACATGAACTTGTACTGGACATCTAGACAGGCTGGGAGTTTTGCTCCCTTATATCATATCAGAATGGGAAATATGAGAAAGAGACAATCATCAGTAAGAGCTCACTATTGTGCCTCCTCACAAAAACTCACTCTATAGAAATGGAGAGCTTTTTAGAAATGAGTACCCAAACTGCAACCCAAAGCCCCACTAATTTATCTGAGTTTCAACCCTGCAATTAACCCTGAATACTGAGATTTTGGTTTAGAAAAAACAACTCACACATTAATATCTTTTATCTTAAAAACAAAACGTGCCATAGGATATCTACCACCGACTGGTATTTTTATTTTTCCTCACTTTTTACTTGAACCAAACTTCTTCTGTAGAGCCTGTTTTTTTTTTTTCCTTACCCCTCTGCTTTTTCCCCCTACTTTTAATAATATGAAGCCTTGCCAATGCTCATGCTTATTTTGTTCTTTTTTTTTTTTTTTTTGGTACTGGGGATCCAATTCATGACCTTGTGCTTGCCAGAGGCGCTTACACCACTGAGCTAAATCCCCAGCCCTCATTCAATTCTTTATTTGAGTCAGAAAAGACCTAGACCTAGAAATCACCTCTAGGAGGAGGAGACTCCAGCACCCCAGCATCTGGTAATATTGGTAAAACACTGAATGCAATTTTGCTTATTTTATCTTAAGAAAGACATAATCATGATCACATATCATTCACTTCTGAGAATAAAGGGGACCCTATTAATAATTATGCTGGCATAATAGGAATAAGCTTGTTAATTCTGGGCCAGTGAAGACATATAGTTATCCCTAATGTAAGGAGCAACAGGGGGACATGTTTGTTTTCATCCTCAAATTTCACAGAAGAGGGGCTGGGGATTTAGCTCAGTGGCATAAACACCTGCCTTGCCAGCGCGCAGTCATGAATTCAATCCCCAGTACAAAAAAAAAAAAAAATTTTTTTTCCCACAGAACAGAAAAGATAGGAGGAACATTTCAAGTTAACCTAAGCCCCCTCACTCTTTCCCCTAAGGAAAAAACCATCTCATCTGACTGGTGAGTTTTATAGAACAAATTCGATATGGCTGGTGTAGGACTCTGGAGTCTGGCTATTTTAGATACCTGCCTGCAGAGGTGCATTCTGGTCTCTCTTCCACAAAGCTGCCTCCTAGGAGGAGGCCAGAGATTGAGAATTTAACTCTGCTCCTGGAGAGGTAAAGTATCAGTAAGTCCACACAGATTCAGGGCTAAAGTCACATTTACTCACCAGCTGGCATTCTGACTTTGTCACCTGTGTCTTCTCTCTTGACTACAAATTAGTAAATGAAGACACATTTATTATTTATTTATTATTGTTCCTCCCCAAACTTTATAGACTTAAAAAATATTTCCAAAAGGGTGAACAAATCAATCTGAGGGCAGAGTATTCTTTCTTTCCTTTCTCCTTCTGTCTCTTGCCTTATTCATTCCCTTTCTCTTTTTCCTAACATTTAAGTCTCTACTAAAGGGATCCATATAGGTAAATAAGATAAAGTCACTGTTCTTAAAATGTGTTACCAGCTACAATACAACTGCTCCACTACAGGAAAGTCATGTTACTGAGTACAGAGAACACAATATTCTGATATGAAGAGAACAAATGAGGAGGCAAAAAAGAAATTATATGTTAGATATGAATTTAGAAGAATAATTGGTATGAGCCAGGTGGGCACAGGGAAAAAGGCTGATTCCTGGCAGAAGAAATTGACATGACAAAGGCAAAGAGAAAAACTATGTAACATTTATGCCATAAAAATACTCTGAAAAGGCATTATAGAATATGGTTCAATTATTTTTAAAAAATCTTTCATACTGTTGGGAGCTGTTAAAACTGGAAATTGAACATATGTGCAGGGCTGCAGCATGCCCGGGGCACAGCCCATAGGAGAACAAAGAGATGCCTCTAAGGGCAAGACAGAGTCATAGCTGAGGAACACCTGGCCCCCACTCCAATTAACTAAATAAAGACTGTAACTAAAAGCATTTCACTCCTACAGTGAAATGCAACATGGAGATCTTCTAAGATACTTCTCCGAAATTAACATAGATAGTTCTAAATTAAACATAATTTGTTATTTGGCAAAGTCCTTGAACCACTCCCAAGGTCTGTTCAGTCTCCTGCGTTGTTTGAAAAAAATAATAAATACAAGCTGCTCAGAGACATTCCCTGTCTTAGCCACCAGAGTCCTGAACTCTGCAGAGAGTTGTGATCCTCCTGGAACCCTAAAATCATACTACTTATGTAATTTATTTAAGCCTTTGCTGTACACTCATTGGGGATCTAGGCCAGGACCTGATATATATATACTTTACCAAAGAGTTTAGGGTTTATTCTGCTGACAATGTGGAGCAAGTGGAGAGATAGTTGTATTTTAGAAAGATTAAATTTAGCAGTGTTAGGCTAAATGTCTCCAAGATTTCCTGATCATATAGCCTTCTTAGTAAAAAAAACATGAACATGGCCAAACATGGTGGCATACACCTGTAATCTCAGCATTTAGGAGGCTGAAGCAGAAGGACTGCTATAAATTCAAGGCTAGCCTGGACTGCACAGTGAGACCTTATCTCAAAAAACTAAAAAAGAAAAAAAAACCCACCTGAACAGGTACCTTCAAGACATATATTTATTCATGAATATAATACAAAAATATGACATGTACCCTCAAGATACATATTTACTGATCAAAATACATACATATGTATACTATATACTATTATATATATACATATATATATATATATTACAGTATATACAAAACCAGATTTTTTTTTTAAAAACCCAGATATTTAAAAGGAGATGAACAAATAATTGTCAGCATTTTACCTAGTGTCAATGTCACCATTTTCTTACTATTAGCTTGGAAAGTGTCTCTGCAGAAATCTTTTAAATCAGTTTTTCCATTCTGTGTGGGCTAATTTAAAAACTATAATTCCACTTAAATCAGCACAAGTAAACTACAAAACTTCATAATGCTTTGGAAAAATGAAGCTTAAGTGTATCATACTCATGCTCATTCACCCCTCTAGACATTGGGTGGTGTATGGAATCATTTGATATGGAATGAGTATGAGTGCCATTATCACTCTGTACATAAAATAGCATTGAAGCTTATTTTATATACATTTTCTCTGTATTAGAAAAAATAAGTTCTAACATTTTCTTGTATGCCAAAAAACAGTTTGAGTACCACTATTTTGGAGACTCTTGGCATAAAGGAAACACATTAGAGAAGAGCAGCAATTACAGGAAGAAAGACTGAGAATAATCCAAGTGTATAAAAATGTAAAGGAAGATATGATATAAAGCAAAAAGTGTGGAAAAGCATGGGATGAGAGGACAGATGGACAGCTCACTGTGTCAATAATAGAATGTAGGCCGGGGAGGCAGCCCAGTGGTAGCATGTTTGCCTACCATGTGCAAGGTCCTGGGTGTGATTTTTAGTATTGGAAAAAAAAAAAAAGAAATGTTACAAAATGTTAATTGTACTTTATCAATGGTAGGCATATATATTCACTGTAAAATGCTTTCAGTATATTTATATACACATATATATACATACTTGAATAATAATGTATTGGCAAAATAAGAAAAAGAAAAAGCAACAGGGTTAAAAACTATAAAGGAAAGAAGAAGGAGGAGGAGAAGGAGAAGAAAGAACAAAGAAGAAAAAAGAAGAAAAAGAAAGAAAGAAGAAAGAAAGAAAGAAAGAAAGAAAGAAAGAAAGAAAGAAAGAAGAGAAGTAAACATGCTTGCAAGGATTTTTGCCCAGATGATTATAAGGATTGTATATAAAATGGAAGAAGTACAGGAGTGGCATTCACATTTAGTTTTAAATATGTTAATTTGGAGCCTGGGGATATAGCTCAGTAGAGCATTTGCCTGGCATGTGTAAGGACCTGGAGGTTAGACCTTTAGGCCCAACCAAAAACAAAAACAAAACAAAACACCAAAAAGCTGTCTTCAAAGCGTTAGCAGGACAAACAAAAAACAGATTCAAAAGCAATAGGAAATATGAAAATAAAATTCAGAATGGAGGATAATACTAGAAATTCAGATAAAGGTGCTTATATGTGATGACAATAAATACCTCTTACAAAAGAAAACAAGAAAAGGCAGAAGAGAAAAAGAAAAGGCAGAAAATTAAATTAAAATAATAAGACAGCAGGAAAAGGAATATGGTCCATTAAAACAGACTGCCCTGTAAGACTAACAGCATAGTAATCAAACTCTGCAATATTATATAATCCATTTGCCTTCACAATGGCTAATTTCATAAGAACTTACCATTGAAAATCCTAGACAAGGAAATACAGCATAAAAATCATTTATGAGTTGTATTTTACCATAATAAATTGTAGAGATCTTAAGTGTTCTTTCAATAATTAATATAACTTCAATTACAAAAAAGTATGACATTTGCATTACATCTGCCTAACTATGGCCTTGGATAAGAGGAAAGAAATACCCATCATTCTGGAGAATTATTTCAATTCATCCCACCTCCCTTCTCTCTCCTTTTTTCCTGATTTTATCACCAGAAAGAATTTGATTTCTTGGGTTTGAAATAATGGATGTTTACTGCCTATTTTTTTGTTTCAGGTTTTTAAACTGAATCTGTTTCATTGGTAAGTGGTATTTTGTGATATAAATTGCTTAGCATTCTCCTGTTGATGGATATTTAGGATGTTTGTCATTAAAGTACTTAAGACAAAACAATTAACTCAAACTAAAAACTACATCCAGGTTTGAGCTATTATGACTAAAACTGCCAAGATCATTTCTACAAAGTCTTTTTGGAGACACATTTTCATTTCTTGAAATAGTGCCTCACAGGAAACTGCCACAAGTTCTCCAAAATGTTCATACAACTTTTCATCCTCACCAACAATAAAGTTCTAATTGCTCTAAAAATCTCACCAGTCTGGTTTTGTCAGTGTGCTTGATTTTAGTCCCTCTAGAGGATGAGGAGGTTTTCTTTAACCCTCCGAATGAAAATGAATATATCTCACTATAGTTGAGAATGATAAGGTCAGGAGTACTCTTACTAACCATCTTTTCTTTTGTGAAGTATGCAAGTCCTTTGGTCATTAAAAAAAAAAAAAAACTTTATACTGTATCAGGAGAGTGCTTTTAGGTAAAAGTGTTACAGGCAGCTTAGTGAGTTAGAAATACTACAGGCAGTCAGACAGGGCTGAGCCCTCAAAGGAGCCAATGCAGAAGTTCAAATACCTTGCAGCCTTGGAAGAAAATACTTCCTGTTGTGGGCCAGATCTCAAGACAAAAGGCAAAGCAAATACAACTACATCCTAAGGATTGATACTCCAAATCGTTCTCTATCATCCTGAGGAAGTCAGGAGTCAGCATCTAAATCCCTACAGGAAGGGTCACTGCTGTTTAGCATGCCCACTTACTACATGACTCATGACTTGCTCTCCCATTTGTTCTGATTTAATCAATTTTACCTGAGCAATTACTCTTATTGGTTGACCACAATTCTGCCCCACCTTATGCCCATCTCTCGAGTTCCCATTTTTCCCCACCTTGGAGCCATCGCACCTCATGATGTTACTCTATAAAAGTCCCTGAAGAAGACAGAGATTTTGGCAATCCACTTGAGACTTCTGTCTCTCAGACAGAAGTTTTCTTTCTCTCAATAACTATATTCCACTCTTAACCTTCATTGTTCCTAAAATTTATTCTTTGATTTTTGAGAACATGAACTCATACCAGACATATTGTAGGTCAGGAGTTTCATTCCCCTATATCAAAAGGAAGAGAACAAGAACGGGGGGCGGGGAGAGGAGGACTTGGCAAGCGCAAGTTCCTAAGTTTGGTCCCTAGTACCAAAAAAAAAGAAAGAAGAACGGGGGAGGAGGATCAGGGATATAGCTCAGCAGCCAAGTTTGATTCCAGGAACCAAAACAAAACAACCCCCCCCCAAAAAAAACCCTCCAACAAAAACAATGGGAAAGTAAGAGGATGGATCAAAATGATACATGCATATATGAAAGCACCACATTAATACCCCATATTTTGTATAACAGGCACTAATAAAAATAGTTTTTAAAAAAACTTAGTTGAGACAAAGTTCACATACAATGAAACTGTTTTAAGTATATAATTCAATGATTTTTAATAATTGACTCAGTTGTACAGTCAGCACTACAATTTAATTGTAGAATATTTCTACTATGCCAGTCATGTCCCTTGTGCTGTTAACAGTTCATCTGTATCCCGATCTTCAGGCCTGGGCAATCACCAACTCGTTTTCTGTTTCTATAGATTTGCCTATTCCCAACAAAGAAGTCATACAATATCTGGTCTTTTGGTATCTAGCTTCTTTCATTTAATAAAATTTTTTTCATTTAATATAATTTTTGTCTTGGTACTAGGGATTGAACCTATGTGCTTACACATGCTAGGCAAGCACTCTATTACTGAACTACATCCCCAGACCTTTTTGGTTTCATTTTAAGACAATGTCTCACTAAATTGCCAAGTCTGGTTTGAAATTTGTGATTCTCCTACCTTGGCCTCTAGAATAGCTGGGATTACAGGTGTGCTTCACCAGGCTTGGCTTGGCTTGGCATAACATTTTTGAGTATCATACAAGTAGAACATTTTGTTCCTATTTACTGCTGATTATTCCACGATAGAGTTGTATCACATTTTATTTATCCACTTACTGGTTAATTTCACTGTTTGGGTATTATGAATAAACTTGCTATGAATATTTGAATATAAGACTTTGTGTGGATATATGTTTTTATTCCTGTTGGGAGGCTATCAAACAGAGTGAAATTACTAGATCATTTGATAAATTTATATTTAACTTTCCAGGAAACTGCCAAACTGTTTTCTAAAGTAAGTGTGTCATTTTCCATTCTGCACAGTAATACATAAAGGATACTGTTTAATCTTTACCCTCAGCAACATTAGTTACTTTTAAAAAAAAGACATGTCATTCTAGTGTTGTAAAGTGGGATCTTACTATGGTCTTACTTTGCAAACCAGCTGAACAACAATAAAAAAAAATTTTGACCATAAATTTTGAGCATGTTTTCATATGATTTTGGGCCATTTGTAAAATGTCTTGTTAAATATTTTTATCACTTTGAAACATGATTGTCTTACTGAGTTGTAAAATGGTTCCTTTTAAGATTTTGAACATAATTCTCTCATTAGATATATGTTACAAAATCTGCAACTTAGAGGCAGACCTAAGCATCTCTCTGTGAGTTAGTGCCATTCACAGAGTGAGGAGGAAGTGAACCAGGCCTTACAAGGAGGTGATCCCAGCCTGGAAACCAGTGCTGTGCATTGGCCACTGCCAGAGTGGGAACCGCCAGACCCAAGCCTCTCTCCATGAGTCAGCACTGTTCATGGACTGCGAAGAGAGAGAATAAGGCATCACCAGGAAGTGATCCCCGCCTGGAAACCATATTATTTTCATTGTTTTGTTGGGCTGAGTTTTATTCTCTTTTGTTTTGTTTGATTATGTTAAATCTGATGGCATGAGCAGCTATTTAAAAGATAAGATATATTATGGTAACCATTTTGGATTTACTAGTGGCTTGTTTTGAAGACCTTTATTGCATTGTTTTATTTTTATTGTTTCTATTCTATTCTGTTCTGTTCAATTTTTACTATGTCCGAAGGTATCTGCAGCTATTTTGAAGACAACAAAAGGAATTATGGTAACCAGTGTTGATTTTGTAAAGTTTTGAAGTCCTGTATCACTTATACTGGCTTATTTTGATTGGTTTTATTTTCCCTGGTTTTATCCTCTTTAAAATTAAAAAAATCTGCAATTAGGTCTTCCTTTTTTTGGGGGGGGGTCACAGAATCTGGCTACTCAGTTTAGCTAACTGGCTTTTAAAACTTACTAGGTAGCCTTGGCTGGTCTTGAACTCTCAGTGACCTCCTAAGTACTGGGATTAAAGGACTGTACCGCCATGCCTAGCTTAGGTCTTCATTTCTTAATGGTGCCTTCCAATGAAGAGAAACTTAAAATTAGTACTAAGTATAAAATATCAATTTTTTCTTCTATAGTCATACTTTTCTACCCTGTATAAGAAACCTTTGTCAACCCCAAAGTCATGAAGCTTTCCCGTATTTTCTTCTAAAAGTTTTATGGTTCTAGGTTTTATGCTTAGGCTTTTGATCCATCTGAAACTAATTTTTGCATATGAAGTGCAAGATAATGTAGCTACATTTTGCCATGTGAATACCAACTTGTTCCAGCATCATTTATTAAACACAATTTCCTCTCCTCATTAAATTGATTTGGTACCTTTCGTTGGAAATCAAGTGACCAGGTATGTATGCATTGATTTCTGAACTCTGCATTCTGTCTTACTGATCTAATTGTCTATCTTTATGTGAGTGTCAAGTTGTTTTTAGTACTGTAGATTTACAGAAAATCTTCAAATCTGGTAGTCAATGTCCTTTGATTTGTTTTTAAGATTATCTGATTGGAGCCTTTATGTTTTCAGACATTTATTTTAGAATACACTTGTCAATTTCTTTAAAATATCCCATTTTAATTTTTATTGGGACTATATTGACTCTAAAGACTACTTTATGGACACTACATAATATTATATCATTTAATTTATACATATATTATGTCAATCATTTTAGGCCTTCATTAATTTCTTTCAAAGATATCAAATAGTTTCCAGTGTTGAGGGCTTGCTTATTTCAAGAGATTTGTACACCAAGATTTATAATTTTTGATGTCATTATAAATAGAATTATAAACAATTCTATTTTTAATTGTTCCTAGACTCTTAATATTATAATCATGTTGAACAATATATATGGAAATTCTGTTTAATTGCAATTATTTATTCCAAAAAATAATTTAGGATATATTCTATGCTTACTTATAAAATTATAATTATATAAAACTAATTAATTATATAAAACTTGTAATATAAATAATTAGCATTACTGTCTGAAGATTTTTTGAAAAAAATTTTTTCTAATATTTTACAGTGTGTGAAGACTGTATTACAGTCTATCTTTGAGTTTCTATTGCTGCTCTAATTTTAGCTAAGGAATAGACACAGATATGTGCAACTGATGCTGCAGGTTCTCCAGCAAGCAGGTTGTGGCTAGGAGTGGTGAGTTTAGAAGCTACTGATGCAACTAGATAGGAAACCTGGGTGCAATCAGTTCTGACTGTGTAAACCATCTCTGAAGTGCTTGGAAAATACTGAAATTGTATCTTGCTACTTCAACGAGTGAATAGTATTTTTAGAACCTTTCCATAGCCATCTCTATTTAGAACCCTTAAGTATGAAAGGTAGTTTGTTATTGTTATTTGAAAGTTGCAGTATTTTCTTAAGCATATAACCTGGATATCAGATACCAAAATGCCCAGTTTGCTGGAGGGAGTCATCTGTCTTTGATATTTAAGTAAAATTTGGCATAAGTTCTTATGCTAGTAGGAAAGTCTGCATATCTTGCTTGACTTTTGGGTAATGACTTTTCATTTTGTTTTGGTAAAAGCTGGCCATGATTTTTTGCGATTGAAAATATGCCTAATATACAATATTTATTTATAACTTTAAAAGTTAGTTTTTAGGACATATGTTTATACCTTTTTTTTGGGGGGGGGGTACCAGGAATTGAACTAATATAACCTCACACTTGCCAGGTGAGTACTATGCCACTGAGCTATATCCCCAGCCCTAGGACATATTTTTTAAAGCAAAAAATTGTAACCCTCACAGAAGAGATGAATAAAATTTTCCATAAAATTATATAATGATATAATTACTAGGGTAAGTTCATTATGAGTGCCATCCACTCTTTGTGCTTATGCACTTTATGGTTTGCTTATGGTTTTGGAAAACATTATCTAAGCAAGAAAGGCAGGAATGGGTTAACAATAAGCATGATAAAAAGTTTCTGAATTTCTACCTCCATCTTCACAGTCTTCAGGGGCTTTGGCTCTCTTACAGAGACGAGGATCCAGCCAAGTGGTTGTCTTGGTATTGTGGCTGTAGAATAAAGATCTCAATTAGAAACAGTAAAATAAAGAGGGAGAAAGATATTTCAAAAGTAAGATTAAAAGTGACTAAAAAGCATAAAATGTTGGAACATTTATCTCCTACAGCCTCCATTTGTATCCCTCAAATTCAGCAATTCTATTGTTCTCTGTCTGTTATTCTAAAACTGCCATAAAGGAAAGGTAACATTATAGACATTGATTTGAAAATGAAGATTTTAAAGAAAAGATCAAATGCCAAGTACAGAATAATACACTTATTTAAATCAGTCAAAAATGTTTCAAAGAGTGGCCACACAGCCACATACTATGCACTATTTGACCCATAAAACTATACTGAGAACCTTGTTTCCCTGATGAATTCCTTCTCTCTTTCCCTCAAAAAAATATATTCCCTTCAAAATTATATATGACTTGTAGGCATTATGCTAGAGGCTGGGGATGTAGAGACACACCTACAAACAGAGTCTCCATCTTCAAGAAGACTGTTTAAAATAAAACAATAAAAAAGTTTTAAGGTGACTGTTCTTGCACAAAAAATAGGTGTGCATATATGCCAAAAAAAGGTGTGTATATATATCACTCCTCAAGCTATGCCTTGATCTGCATGAACCACATAGGGGGGTAAATAGAGACCCTAGGCCTGGCCCTTTTTTTTTGAAGTAGGTCAAAGATGTTTTCAGAGTTGTATAGTTTTGTTGCAGGCAACAATCAGAAAGCTTTAGGCCAGGTTTTAAGCAGTAAAAAATAATACTAAAACAACTATCAACTGCTGAGTAGACAAAGTGTTAGTTTCAGTCTGAAATACAAGGATATTTCATAGATTTTTTTTTTTTTTTTTTTTTGTACCAGGAATTGAACTCATGACCTCTCACTTGCCTGGCAGGCACTTACACCACTGAACTAAACCCCCAGCCCAAGGATATTATAAAGAATACAGTTATAGTAGAAAATATATAGGAAGGCAACAAAATATAAATTAAAAGTTATTAAAGTACTATGATAATAAAAATGTAAATAGCCGGGCATGGTGGTTCACACCTGTAATCCCAGCACTCAGGAGGCTGAGGCAGAAGGATTGGTGCGAGCTTGAGACCAGCCTGGGCTACAAAGTGAGTTTAAGACCTGCCAGAACTGCATGGTGAGACCCTGTCTCAAAAAGACAAAAAAAAAAAAAAAAGTAAATTAAGTTATCTTTCCTTGGTTTCTTTAACTTGAGATAAACTCAAATAATCTCTATGTAGCCCATTCATAGGAAATAAAGTCAATAGTTTTAGGGAATTAATCATATCTTCTGTATCTTTTCTAACTCCTGAGCATACATACAGAGTGATGCAGCCACCGCTGGGTATGTTACTACTTGGCAGACCATGGCAGAAACTTTTTTGGGGGGATAGTAAATCATTGGTAATCTATAGAGGAAAAAAAAATGAGAGTTTTTCTAGAAAGTCTATGTTATCTATTTTGTCAGAGTCTCCACAAATGAAAACCAATTAACTTTAGCAAAATGAAAAGGATCAAGATTCAAGGAGGCCTAGGAGCACAAAAACATAAACAAATAAAAACATATGGTTAAAAAAAAATAAACAAAAAATACCAAGCATAGAAATATTTTGCTAAATCAAACTCAACTTTGCTATCTAAGAAAAGTTTAATTTTGATTTATTGCTAAATTAGCAAATGTAAGTAATACATTAGGATTTTACCCAGTATTTCCTAAGGTAAACAAGTGGTCAAAGGATCTATTACCAAAATGTAAAGACCACATGCCCATACCAATATTGTTTTTTTACAACTGAGTATTTTAACAAACACAATTACATAGATTCACCATATTAACATGATCAAATATATTAGCTATACAAAACAAAACAGCTTTATCTAGTATTAATAATGCAACTATATTCTGGAGATTAATCCTTTACTCAACTGCAAATATTTTCTCCCATTCTGTATGTTGCCTTTTCACTCTGTTGATTGATTCCTTTGCTGTACAGAAGTTTTTAAGTCTGATATAGTCTCATCTGCCTACTTTGTTTTGTTGCCCATGCTTTTTGTGTTATATTCAGAGGTCCTTGCCAAATCCAATGTCATGAAGCATTTCCCATTTTCTCCTCTATAAGTTTTATAGTTTGAGCCTTATATTTTGGTCTTTAATCCAGTCAAATGTTTAACTATAAAAACATTTATAAATCCCTACCCTAATAGTGTACTAACATTCCCATTTGTAGGATAAAAAAAGACTCAATGCCTCCTAATCTGTTTCTAATGTTATCTCCACACTTTCAGATTTTGCCAAAACTGTATAATGTGCTTGAAATCCCCTTACATTCTCCTAAGAAGTATACCTGGTTGCATCTGTTTTATATAATCCTGGTCACTAATGTTCATATAAATTATGTATACATGAGAATGTATTGTATGTGGTAAAAAGACCACTATGTACTCAAAACCTGTTTTTTAAAATGCTAGAATCCTTCTTGGTACAGCAAGATGCTTACTCTTTGGGAAAATCTGGAATCAGACTATTTGAGGAAACAGATTCAAGTCCCTCACTCTTGATTAATTTCTGCTTGTAATATATATATATATATATGGTTTATTCTTTTCGGTACTAGGGATTGAACCTAGACCTTCATAATGAATTACATCCCCAGTCCTCTTTTTATTTTTTGAGACAGGGTCTTGCTAGGTCACTAAGTTAACTAGGATGGGCTTGAACTAGCAATTTTCTTGCCATAGCCTCTTAGAGTGCTAGGATAACAGATAACAGGCAGGTATTATCACACTTGGCTTCTCAGTATTTTAACTGTTACTTAACTGTCATATTCTATAACTGTACTGGTATTACTATTCTACCTCTGGGCAAATTAAAGATGATAATTATAGCTAAGTGAGAATATAAAAATTATTCATAATGAAACTTGCAATAAATTATTTGCATAATGGCATTCTTTGGTACACATAACACTTATTTTAAGGTTGATCAAATCATGTTGCACTCAATATCCCTAAGTATTATACTGTTTTTCAACAAAATTGTTCTTTATATTGAATCAATGATTCTAATGATCAGTGATACTGTCATCCTATATTAGTTAACTGTATTGTCTGAATACATCACACTCAAACTCTAGGACTAAAAATACTTAGTTGAGTAATATGCCTTCCCCCATAATTATTCTTGAAATACTCATAAAGTTGAACACTCTACCTAAAATTGTTTTTAAAAGCAAAGTAAAATGCCCTTTATACTTCAGATTTTTCTTCATTAGTAATGAACCTATTTTTATTCCTTCTACTGTAAAACCAGAAGTCAAATATACTATTCCTTTATCCAAGTCAAATAAAAATGAAACGTCACCTAGGGAAATAGATTAAGAACCAACTATTTCTTACTTTTTAAAGAAAGAAAAAGAAAGGAAAGTCTTGTGAGATAGTGAAATAGACACCTTCCAAATGAGGTTAAAGCCAATCCTCACAATGACAGGGCATGATAGAAGAGACAGCATTTGCTTACTCAATGAAGTAGATCATTCCTGTGTCAGTGTAGGCCATCTCCCAGTTTGGGGGCAGTGGTTCCAAATTTTCATCTCTCATCATATAATTTCTAAAGTCCATGGAGCTATTTGTTTGATTATAACTTGGAACAGTCTTCATCCAGTCAGATGACTCAGAATGCCTCTCTCTGTTTTCTGCCATTGTTCAAAACAGAACAAGGTGAAAAGTAGGTGAAGTTTCCCTCTTCTTTCAACAGCCTTGTTCATTTCTAACATAATGCTAAACACTATTTATAGATATATATACACACATATTATTTATAATTATATATTTATTTATAATTATGTATTATAAATTTCCTTGTCTAAGATACCCATGCTCTGTACTTAAAATAACAAACATATTTAATTCTTTCAATGTTTGATTGATATTAGCCCTGTATAGCATAGCACCTTTGATGTTAGTACAGGAACGCAACCAATAACAGGCCAGGTGTGGTGGCACACATCTGTAATCTCATTTATTCAGGAGGATCCCAGTTTGAGGACAGTCTAGGCAATTTAGCAAGACCTTGCCTTAAAATAAACAATTAAAAAGGGCTAAGGATGTAGCTTAGTGGTAGAGTGCTTGCTTAGTATGAGTGAGGACCTGAGTTCAATCCCCAGTACCACAAACAGACAAGCATAAAACAAAACAAAAAAACAGCACTACAATTAATGCAGCATGAATTCCGACAACATAGCATTTATATAGTTCTTCTATGTGTTGAACTCTATTTTAAATGCTTAATGCCTATTCATTCACAATCCTCACAGTAACTCTACATCTACTATAATTCTTGTTTAACAGATTAAGCAAAGTAAGATACAGAGAAGTTAACTCAGTCAAAATTACACAGCCATTAAATAGCAAAGCCAAGATTTGAATATAAGTGGTTCAGGGCCTTAACTACTATACCAAACTGCTTCATACACTTTTAACAGGCCTTTAAATAATACCTTTAAAAAATAGACTCAATATACTTCCTATTGTTAAATATAATTCTCTGGTAATATTAAAATCTTTTTAGAGTCCCAAGTTCTATAAGGTAGGTATGTATCTTAAAATTTGGCTACTCTCTAAGGAGTCTAAAATTCATGCAATTAAAACTTACTTCTAAAATTTTAAAGATGCTACATAACGTCACTGCAACAACTCCAAACTGCAGACAATGCCTTAGAATCAGAGCATCTGAGAAAAGGCCTTCAATATCCTTATAATATTTCAACTCTAACCATTCCTTATCCAATCAAGTCATATAATACATTAATCTTACTTTTTACCTTTTTCACCCTCAGTCCCTGCTCCCATTACCAAACTTCAATTCCATGATCAACCATGCTAATTACTCCTCATGAATCCTTAACCCCAATATAATACTGTTACATGTGTCTGGCTAATCAGAATTGCTGAACTGTCCTGTCCACCTACACCTGGCCAACACACACAACTGAACACAGGAAGTGCTAACTAGTGTACTACTTTATTTTATATTCATGATCACTACCCTCAGTGGGCATTTAATGATGCATGACAAACACAGGACATTTCTTTAGACCATTTACTCTGACACTCTCCTGGATAACTATTTTATACCTTCCTTCTCCTTAAATCATCTACAGTAGTCCTCCCTACCTCTACACACTTGGATGTATGTTCCAAAACTCCCAGAGGATGCCTGAAACCAGATGATACTGAGTTTTAATACACTGTACTTTTTCTTTTCAGGTGATTTAATTTATAGTTCAGTTCAATTTATAAAGCAGGCACAGAAAGAGATAAGAATAACAGCAATAACTAAAAATAGAATAGAATATTAACATACTGTAATAAGTTATGCAAATCTAGGCTGTCCTTCAAAATATCATGCAGTAATATTTTCAGACTGTGGTTGGTTGTAGGTAACTGAGGCTGTCTGTGGAAAGCAACACTGCACATTAGAGAGGAAAACTACATTGCCTTTTCCTTAATCTCATTTGATGACCCTGTTTCCTATTTCACTGAGAAAACATGCCAAGCAGAGCCAAGCAGAGGAGAACTCATCTATACAGCCACCATTAGCCATTTACTCCACCATCTAGGGCCCTGGAGACATCTGTGCTCCCAGCTAAGGCCTGCTTGTCAGTAATAAACTGGATGCCCTGACCTTGTGTCTCTTGCCTATACTACTAATCTTACTTAAGATTATTTCCATCTATGTAAAAGTATGCTGTTTCTCCAATATTTAAAAAGAAAATTATTCTTTCCCTTCTAGTAACCATCCTATTTCTCTCTCTCTCTCTCTCTTTTTTTTTTGGTACTGGGACTCGAACTTAGGACCGTGCAAGGCAGGCACTTATGCCGCTGAGTTAAACCCCCGGCCTTCTTTCCTCTTTATAACAAACCACCTTGAAAGTGTTTATGCCTGTTACTTCCACTTTCACTGGTGCAATTCTCTCTTAACCTCATGCTATCACAGCTTTGAACTTCCATTAATAAAAGTGTTCTTACCTATTCTCATACAGCAGCCAGAATGAGACTGTGAAAACCCACCGTATAACACTGAGATTTCATCTCACCCCAGAAAGAATGACTATTATCAAGAAACCAACCAATAACAAATGCTGGCAGGGGAATAAGGAAAAATGAACCTCTCTCCACAATTGGTGGGAGTGTAGACAGGTGCAACCACTCTGGCAATCAGTGTGGAGATTCCTCAAAAAACTAGAACTAGAGGTTTCACTTGACCCAGCTAGTCCCTTTCTTGGTATATTCTCAATAGAATTAAAATCATCATACAGCAGTATATACACAACCATGTTTATAGGAGCACAGTTTTTAACTTAAATTTTGCCCATCAACCAATGAATGGATAAGGAAGATGTGGCTTTTTTTAGGCAATTGCACTACTTGGCCATAAAGAAAGATAAACTTGAGACTTCTCTAGGTAGATGGATGCACTTTGAGACCATATTCTAAAGTGAAATAAATCAGACACACATTTGTAAATATTGCATTGTTTCTCTGGTGTGAGAAACTGAAAGAGTAAATAAGGACCAAAATGTATAACAGCTGTTGGGAAATAGGAAGAAAATGTCCAAATGGGAAGGGAAATGACTAGCGGGGAGGAGAGAGAAAAATAGAATAGAAGTAAAAACTATGGAAACAAAGTTTTTGTAAATAAGGAAGGGAAAAGGGGTCAAAGGGAAAGGAGGGAACTGGGAAAAAAAGAAGCAAGTCATAGTACCTACAGGTACAAATTCTCTATGACTAACATGATCATTATATATATCTAAAATAAACCAATAAAATTAATTTTTTAAAAATCTGTTTATACTCCCTCGACCCTTTTATTTTTGCTTTGTAGTACAGACTGACCTTGAACTCACTATATAGTCCAGGTTGGTCTCAAATTTGCAACAATCTTCCTGCCTCAGTCTCCCAAGTGCCAGAATTACAGGCGTGCCACCACACCCAGCTCCATTACATAGTCTTTTACTCAAAACTCCATCATAGTTTCTCAGTTAAACTCCAGATCTTTCCTATATAATACACATTCCCTCCCCATCACTATCAGACCACCTCACTGGTTGCTAAATTGCACAGGTGGGTTTGAACTGGTACTCCTCCTGCCTCAGCCTCCCAGAATGGTGGGACTACAGGTATGCACCGATTTGTGAAGCTCATTGGTTACTGTTCTAGTCTACTCTCCTGCCTTCCATCACTCTGTCCCTCCTACACACAGGATGCTGTCCACATTTTATCTGTCCACGCTGGTTTCCTTGTTGAAGTGTAAATATTCTAGGCAAGCTTTCCCCTCAAGCCATTTTTGTGCCTGTAGTTGCCTGTATCTGAATGCTCTTCCCCCAACTATTTGAATTTACTTTCTTCTTTCAAGTCTTTCTGTCCTTCTACCTAAAATTATAAGCCTTCACCTTCTTATATACCTCTCCCTTATTTATTTTTCTTTCTGGCACCATCTAATACATTGCATTTGCTATTCATTCATCTTGGCCAGCTACAATCTTCCCATCAGAAGGTACAGTCTATGAGGACAGAGTTATTTTGGAGTTTTTTGTTTTGTTTTAGTCTGTTTTGTTCACTGCTTTAGTCCCAGCATTTAGAACAAATAGCTAGCACTTGGTCTAGCAGGTGCTTAGTAATCATTTCTTGAATGAATAATGAAACATATGATCTATTTTCTATGCAGGAAAACAGAAATTAAAAAACAGTGTAGAAATTGATCTGTAAGAGTTACAGTCTTGAGAATTAAGTATGTTGGAGAAAAGTGACAGCAACTATATGACCTATAGTACTTTATTTAATATTGTTCCAAGTGACTGATTAAAGGTTCTTGCTTAATAGCCAATGACTTGTGAAGGTGCTTTTTATGTTATACCTCTCTGGGAAAAATATTTTGGCATTACTGCATAACTCACTTCATCCTATGTGTGCATATTAGCATTCTTTTGAGTAAATTCTTTAGCAAGACATAAAACAACATACATATCAGTGTATACAAATAAATTCCTACTTCACCTCTCTCTACTTCCATTATTCGACAACTTTGATTTTTCAAGGCAGGACTGTACCTAAAATCAAATACACAAAGCACATTTCTTCCAGGTATGATTAAGTTAATAACAATTATAGTCAGTATTTAGGAAAGATGAAGAGTTTTTAGCCAGGTGTTTCTCTCTTTTTTTTCATTTAAGCATCCTACTATTTTATCTTACAAATAAATATATAATCAAATGTCAGTATCCTATATCTACACATAAGAGGTAGAGGTAATCTATATATTACCTCTTATACACTCTTGGATACACTTCCTTGAAATACTAACATTAAAGAGTATGAAACATCTGGTTCATCAACTGGCTTATGTGACTAGCATAAACTATGGAGATCACAGACAGGTATCCCTCTAAGAGAATCAAACTGATCACTGCAAGGCTCTGCATTAGGTGATGAAAAAGGAACACATTTTTTCCCCCTCTCAAATCAAGAACATTAAAATTTCCACATTGGGACAGATTTATGTTCTCCAATCCTAGTGTTTGACATTTATAAATATAAGTAGATTTAATTTTGTGCAACAGTAAAAGCTGACTTAAAAGGTTTCATAATACGATTTCCCCTAATAACCACCGAAGAATTAGGTTTGACTTGACTTAAATCTTTCTAAACCTAGTTTTAGTCTTTATACTCAAACATGGAGTAATTCATTTAACATTAAACATAAGTATTTGAGAAGTTAGGACAATAAAATGGAAACTCACAATCTGGAAGGAAGAAATAATGAACATACTGAAACAATAACTATACTATACAAAGCAATTCTATGTTATTTTTGTTGTTCTTTTGAGGCAGGGGTGTCACTATGTAGCCTAGGCTGGCTTTGAACTCATGGTCCTCCTGCTTCAGTCTCCCAAATGCTAGAATTACAACTCTGTGTCAGTAAACCAGGCCATAGCACATTTTAGTAACTAATGAAAGAAAAATTCAAAGTGCTTTAGGAAAGTGATACTGAGATGGATTCTGCAGATCTGGAGACGTGATCAATATTTTTTTAGTTCCTACCATGTTCCAGGCACTGTTTTTGCTACAAGGAATACAGTAATGAACAAAACACGTGAAAAAAAAAATCCCAACCTTTAGGAAGTTTATGTTCTAATGTTCTGATAGTGTTATTACAATAAATAGCAGAGAAATATGTCTGGCACTGATTCTAAGGTTTCACAGTCATTTTCTCAGTTGTGAGCATCAGAGTTACCTAGGCAATCACTAATTAGTAGGGATACTCAAAAGAAGCAAATTTCTCTTCCTTTCTTCTGACTTTCCACTTGATGAAAAATATTAAAGTCAAACAAAACAAAAATAGAAGTCACATTTGGAACTTTTCTTTGAGTAGATTCAGAATTTGAATTAAAAATATTAGTAACAAGTAATTTTATGTATTTTATTTCGGCTGAAGGCTATATTATATAACATCTACATTTTGTTTTTATCTTGTAAAGTAAGATTTAGGCCATCAGTAATTAACCTGCTATTATTTTATTTGATTACTAATACCTGGTTGATTATTCAAAACTGAAACAAATCATTTTAGTTTACAGAATGGTCAGAGAGGTTTATATTGTTCCATAGACAATCTTTTCAAAATAAAGGATCCTATCATTTGTTCTCCACGTATTCTATGAGCATTTTACTATTTTCAATTCAATGTCACAGGAAAGTCATCCTAGAGTATCTGTTAGAATTCATTCATCTGTTTACAAACCTGTGTTTCCACTGCCATTGATGGCTTCCTTGTCCTCATCTTCCTCCTCTTCAGGTAAAGAGCTGTCCATCCTTTCCATCTTGCTGACAGATGTAGTTCGTTTTCTTTGGGATTCTGTATCAAACTCATTATCAAAGAGGACCTGATCAACTGGATCTGGCTGGAAAGGGCTGGGTTCTGCTGGAGGTTTAGGAGTTCCATAGAAGTTTCCTGAGGTGGATAAAGTAACAGCAGAACACTAAGGCTGAATTGAGCGTTTGAACAACATGACCTAGCATATGTCTCTGCTTTGCTTTTATATCGAAGGGTTTAAATATCTGAATATCTGCCACTGACCAAAAGGAGGGCAAACACTATCAGGAGAGGAGAAAGTATGAGAAAGAACTAATTTCTCATGTGCTCTACATACAAGTAAAATTCATCATTTCATATAAGTAAAATTCATCATTTTAATACTATTCATACCATGGCCAGGAAGTTGATTATTTACTTCTACATGGTTTGCTGTACATGGTTTCTAAATTAGGGTCTAACTTGTGAATTTAAAAGGATTAATGCTATCTTATGAGATTAACTGGCATAAAAAGTGGGAATAAAGGATGATGAAGCCAACTCAAATAATTTCTTCTAATGTATATAATGAACTATTTGGATAAAGTAAAAAAAATATGTGGGTGAAAGATAAAGCTAAAAAATAATATAGTTTTGTAGAAATGTAGGCTGTGTGTATGTAATTTTTAAAAGTTTTTTTGGACATTCTAATTACATTATCTGACAGTTTACTCAACAGACACATAATTAGCCTAATTCAATATTGGCTTTCTCTCATGAAATCAAGAAATCAATTTTTTCTTGAGGATCAGTGATTTCTGCAGTAAAAATAAATGTTCCAGAATTAAAACAACTAATATCCTCTGAATTGGTCACACAAATACAATGTGAAAGCACTCAACAAGTGTAGTACATTAACAGTTTGTGGCTTGTATTGATCATTATGCTGTTAATGAGATAAATAGAGCTAGAAATAATGTAAGTTAATGAAGTTGGATTTTTCCCCCCTTGGTAGAAAACAAAAATCACATTTGAAAGGGGTTACTCATGTTACAGAGGCAGGTGCAAAGATCTGTATTAAAACTGACTAGTTTTTCTATAGATGTTCTGGCCCATAATTAAAGCAAAGAATCAAAAAAGCCAGTTCACATTTCTTTGGGCAAAGGGCATGGAAAAAACAGAAATGACATTGGGAAATAAAATGTCATTTTTCCTGCATTATGCCCAATAATCACACTACTAAGGAATCTGACTTTTCCAAGGTAAAAATAAAAAGCCTTTTTAAGTACAGTGGCAATATTACTAGAAACACATTTTACTGTGAATTCTTAGTAAGTATGGTCTAATTCTGAAAAGTCTTAACTTTTTCCTATAAGGAAAATTGAGAAAAATTCAATGTATTATAATTGCTACCCATAATCACTGGAAAGACTGTAGGATTTCACAATAAATTTTGGTAGTCTCTTTGTTTAAAAATATAATGATTTGGCTTGGGTTTAAAAAGAAAATTAACATTGCTCATAAATTTGGTCTATTTTTTTCAGTTGTTGGTATTTCAGGCATAGCAAGGTATAAAATTCTAAGAACAATTAATTTCAACTATAATTATTAATAAAAAAAGATTTGTAATATGTTTAGAGCTATTTTGGAGCCTTTTTTTGCTACTGGGAATAAAAATCGGGACCTTATGCATGCCAGGTGTTTGTGCTGCTGAGATATATCCTTGGCCCTTGAAGTCTTTTCTTCTAAAGGTTTTCTTATTTTTGAAACAGAAGTAACAATGATTAAACATTTCAAATATAGATAAAATTCCAGAAATACCTATTTATATGTACTTATATAAATACATATATATTTATACTTACATACATACCTGCAGATATTAATTATTATCAGATTTCTTTGAATTTTTCCTTTTTCCTCTTTCAAGACATATATAGTCATATACAAAATTAATGTCCTAATTTCCTGACTCACCTTCACATTTTCTCCCTGAGCTGTTCTAAAGTTGGTACCTAGCATTTCCCCAAATGAGGTATACATCTAGGACATAACATGAAAGAACCTATAATACATACTTTTTTTTGTTTTGGTACGGGGGATCAAACTTACAACCTTGCACTTACCAGGCAAGCGCTTGAGCCACTAAGCTAAATCCATAGACCATAATACATACTTATAATACTACTGCTTTCAGCAAAAGCTTGAGTGTTTTCATGTTTCATACACTTTTTCATAAATGGTACAGAACTGTGTGTATATTTTGCAAAGTTTTACACAACCGTATTTCTAAGACAAATTCATGTTGATATATAGTATTTCATTAAACTTTTACACATATATCAGCCCATTTTTATGAATAAAATAAAATGCACTTTATGCATTCTCCATTTAAAAGAGAGCTGTTTACATTCTGTCACTATTTCCAACAGTACTATAATGGATATTCAAGTACTTGTCTACACACACACATGGGTAATAGTTTTACTTTAATAGCTATATAGACAGGGAACTCCTAGGGTTGAGTAATTTATTAGCTATTGTCAAAATGCTTTCAAAAGGGATAGTGTATTTTATACTCTCTCCATGAGTATATGTGAGTTTCCATTTCCTGCAATTAAAATTTTTCAAAATTTTTGCTAATCTAACAGGTATGACTGCTGTTTTTATTCTCATTTCTTTTGTGCACAGTGACAATATGTAATATCCTATTTTGTCATACACCTAATCTTATACTTTATGAAAGAAAATGTAGGAGAATATCTCTAATTTAAGGGCAGAACACTTTGTAGACAAAATCATAAGGAAAAGTGATAAAACTGATAAAAGGATTTCTGTTTAATGAAGACATATAGGACAAGGTTAATAGGTGACAATGCAGAAAATATCTGTATCCATAAATAATTAGATATGTAAGGAACATCTACAAACCAAGGTGATTGGAATCCTACTATTAACAAAAAAAATAACAAAGCAAATGAATGCACAATTTGCAGAAGTCCAAAAGACTAATAAGTATCAAACTACCAGGGAATTTAAACTTAAATATGAAGTACCATCTCTATAACCACTGCAAAACCATGAATTTGGATGATGCCAAATATTGACGGGAAAGCAGCATAATTGCCACAGCTGCTAGAGGAACTTTCTTGCACTGAAAGGAATGGTGACTACTTCACTAGGTCAGTATATATCCACTCCATTGGTTAATAATTCTGCTCTTGGATACATATTCCACAGACATTTTTACACAGATCTGTAAGAACATGTGTGACAGTGCTCATTGCACCTTTATGTATAGTGATAGAAAGTCAGAGGAAAAATCATTACCACCTTAATAGTTTGGTTAAATGCAAATACAAATGGATTTGAACTGTGCATTGCTATTCAGAAATTTAACTCAAAGTATTCAATATAAGTAAACTACAGCAACATAGCTGAATTAAAAAGTGAGTAAAATCAATGAAAAACTGAATGATATATAGAATATGGTTCAGATGTAAATAATAAATATGTACACAAGACAAAATACACATTTAATAAGAATACTTATAAACAAAAACATACAAACATATTAAATACATCTGAATGGTTCACAGCAAGAAACAGGCTATTTTCACAAACAACAAAACAAGTAAGAAGGTGTTCTTTCCTCTGAGAAGTCTTTCCTGGCAGCCTGTATAAAAAAGATATTCCTATTATTTTCTTTAAATCCCTTTTGTTTTTGTTCCCTTTATAACATCTCAGTTTACAGTTACTTTGTTTTTGAACATCTTCACTACTAAAGGCTTCATTAAGGTAGTAGTATTTTAACCTTATTCATCACAGTATCTTTACTCTCCTCTACTTTCCTTGACATAGAATTGCTTATAAAATCAATAAACTGGACAAAATAAATTGATGTATGAATGAATAAATGAGTCGTGGGCACTAAACCCAGGAAAGGTAGTTTGGTCAAACCTAGCAGACAAAAGGAAATGACTGGAAGTTCTGAATATGACAGAGATATGATCCAAACTGTGTGTAAGCAAGAACATCATGGTAGCATTTGGCAGGGTGGACAGGACAGAGGGAAGAAACTGAACAAAGGAGATCAACTGCAGTAGTCCACATCTGAGCTTGTCTGGTGGGCCTATAACCAAGTAGTGCAAGTGAAAAGGAAAGCAATGTGGAGGCAGCTATAAATGAAGCAATGGCTAGATCTAGCAGCTGACTCTTAAGTGAAATGTAAAAGCAAGGAGGAATTTATGATGATTCCATTGTTTTGAGCTTGTGGTGTTGCTACAGAGAGAAATTACGAAGAATTACTCTTACGGAAAGAACATACTCGTGGATATGTGGAATTCAAGGTTAGATATTTATTGAACATTATCTCTAGGCACCAAAGATAAAATCAAATAAGAAACATATGATCATGCTGACTTCAGCAGCACATATGCTAAAAACATGAAAAACATGATCACCACTATCACAGAGCCTGTAAAATGGACAATTCTAACAAGATGATAAAGCAATGATGGAAAAGTACAGAATGCTATGGGAGTAGATAAACTTGCCAGTAAAAAGCATATTAGGTAAGGAAAAGAAATAGATCTAACATAGAGTCATTTAAGAATTGAAATTGATCTTGAATTTATATTTTTTGTAATCAAGTTGGTAGAGAAAACAGAAATGAAAAGAAAACCAATTATTCTATTTTTGTTGTCTTTTTCCTCCAAACTATATTTTCTCCAAGACAGTCAAATTATATGTAGGGTTTTTAAAGTGTACAGATTTTGGGCTCCCAACCACAAACAAAAAGCAATCAACAAAAACTTGTTAAGTTTTGATGTTGAATATGAATTACAATGAAATATGTAAAATAACTAGTTGGATTTTTAGTATATTATTAACAACCAACTTTGTAATGTGATGAAATTTGAGCTATGGTTTAATTCCAAATTAGAAATCTCCTAATAAAAAAAAACTTTAAGAATTCTTTAAAAAATAGTATTTGCCTCATCAAATTCCATCTGTAATAATTTCAGTAATCTAAATAGTGTTCTGGGTATGGTTAATATTTGGGGACATACCATCATAAGTTCCACTTTCTAACAGTGCTCCACTCTCTTCCAGTGCTTTGAACTGTTCAACAGAAATGAAATTATAGTCCACCCCTGGAACTTCCCCTTCCCTGGGGGCCCTTGTAGTGCCTAAGGAAAAAAGAAAAAAAATGTTGTAAAGTGCTTTTGAACTTATAAAATATTCAGAACAATAGAAAATCCAGTCTATACAGAACACATAGGAGACACAGACTATTGACTATATTGCTAGAATGGAAATTTAGGCAACTTAACATTATTACCTGAAAGTAGGATAATAAATGTAGGATAAGTAAATATATTTGAATAAAATCTACAGATAGCCATGAAATACAAAATTACAAAAATCCTGAAATAATTTTAGTGATAAAGAAAGCTTAACTTCCCAAGATTTAATACTTAATTCTTTTTAAATCTTAATTATTTTTATTTACCAGCAAGATGGAGAATTAAATCTACCAATAAGAAATTTCAGTTTTTCCTTACAACTTTACTATGGCATAACTGACAAAAAATTATACATATTTTTGGTGTTCAATTTGATGTGCTGACATATATATGCTTTTTTTTTTTAAACCAGAGATCGAACTCATGACCTTGCATTTGCCAGGCAGGCACTTATGCCACTGAGCTAAATCCCCAGCCCCATGTATGCATTTTGAAAGACAGCAGACAGACTTGTTTTAGTGGGACTGAACCCAGTGCTTTATACATGCTAAGCAAACACCTACATTCTCAATCCTAGATTTCCTTTTTCCTTTTTTTTTTTTGGTACCAGGAATCAAACTCACCACTACAGGCTTGCAAGGCAGGCGCTTATGCCACTGACCTAAATCCCTGGTCCCTTAAAGTGCTTCTTTACTTTCTCTTTTTAATTTTTTTTTTTTTTTTTTTTTTGGTACTGGGGATCGAACTCAAGACTGCGTGCTTGCAAGGCAGGCGTTATGCCGCTAGGCTAAATCTTCAGCCCTAGATTTCATTTTAAAATAATTATTCTGTATACATTTTGCTTTAAAGGCATAAATGCAAAGTTATATTCTGTTTACTAAAGTCATGAAAGAAAACTCAGAAACAAATTTTATTATTTAATTGAATTTTTGTATTTATTTTTGTTAAGACACATTTTTAATATATAATGACTACATTCATTGTCAGGAGTCAAACACGCACACATATAAAATGCATCTTAATTTTTTCACACTCCCTCCATCTCTTTGTCCCCTTCCTTTTGTGAAAGATCTATCAGCCTGTTACTTATTATCTATCTTTTATTTTGGTCTTCTTTGGAGTTTATCATATAAGAGAAATCATGTGGTATATAGCTTATGTGTCTACTTCACATAACTTCCGGTCTCAAAGTGCATCCATTTTCCTACAAATGACTCGTTTATCTTTCTTTATGGACAGTACACCATCATGTATGAACACCACACTTTCTTTATCCATTCATCTTTTGATGGAAAAAAACTGTGTAAGTCTTTTTTAGTGAATTTTATTTTAAAAGTTGGACAAATGTTAATGATGAAGTTATTTCACACTAATGAATAAAAGTCTTAAGACATCTATTCACATAGTGCTTCTTAGATATTATTGTCTTCAAACAATTACACAAACCTAAGCAGTATATAAACTTACATAAAACTGACTATGGTAACAGGTCACTAAATTTCTCTACATTAAGAAATCCATACTGAAGTAAAATCTTTCTAATCCAAGGTACAAATTTCGGTTATGGCAATATTGCTACATTTCACTGAATTTTACTAAATAAGAATCAATCACTGTTATGAACTGACATTAGCAATGTCATTTCAAATACTACACAATATAAAATGGGTACAGGTTCTTAGTTGGGAATAGAGTCTGAGACAGGATAGCAAGTCCTGTGCAAGACCATTTCCCAAACCGGTTCTCCTACATAGGTCCCCAAGCTGGGAGTCAGTCTATCATCTTGAGCTCCCTCTTTCTACTTCACATCCAGCAATCAAATCTACTGATTCTACTTTGAAACAGTTTTTGTTACTCCTGCCCAATTCATATTGTTACCTAAGTCTGGCACTGTTGGACCCTACACTTGCCTCTCCCTAGCTATACCTCCCACCAAACTGTGACTGGCTACTTTTCTAAAACAACATTCTGATAAAAAACCAACAACCAAATTTCTCTCTAAACTCCTTAAGAGCGTCCTAAGGTATCTGGCAAAACGTTCAGACTCTACAATACCACATTTACAAGTTTCTTAACAAGCCAGCCCATAGCAGCCTGACTAGGTTCTTTCTTGCCTCATTCCTTTCATATTCCAAGATTTAGCTGTAACAGAGGTTTTTCAATTCTTTTTTTTTATTTTACAGAGAATAAAACAAAAGAGAACAGAACAAAGTGGATCACAACAGAACAATGTAAGCAACACAGCACTTCAAAACAAGACAATTGGATATTAATAGTAGCTACCATAATGTCTCTTTTTTTGAAATAGTTGGGCGTAGCTTCACAATAATATCAAACATAACAAAATAGAATAAAACTATTCAAGAGAAGAAAGTATTACAAGGCATTCTGAACCAAATAACAGAAAATGAACAATGGCTACTGTAGTATCTCATTTTCCATAAAAAATGTTTTTCTTACTATCATATATATTAGAATCCAGTAAAACACATGATAGAACCAATGGTAATAAAAGAACAAAAGCATGGTAGGACTTCAAAGCAAGATGATATTAAATCAGTAATGGCTGCCATATTAACTTGTTTTCTTCAAAGTAGCTGTTCAGACCATCACACATAATAAAATCAAACAGAACAGAATAAAACCATTCCAAGCAATGAATGAGAACATTGTAAGACTTCAAAGCAATACAATGGAGAACCATGATTACCATAAAATCTTATGTACTCTTACCATTTCTTATTCTAGGGAGACTATATGGTATTTATACATGTGAGTTTGATTTATTTCACTTATCAGTATGGTCTCAAGTTGCATCCATTTATTTATAAATATCTCAATGTGATCATTCTTTATAGCTGAGTACTACTCCATTGTATAAAAGTACAATTTTTTTACCCTTTCCTCAGTTGATGGGCACTTAGGTTGTACCGCTTGGTCATGGTGTATAATCTTCTTGATGATTTGCTGAATGCTGTTTGACAATATTTTATTGAGAATTTTTGCATCTATGTTCATTAGGGAGATTGGCCTGTAATTCTTTTAGTTGGGTCTTTCTCAGGTTTTGGTACTAGAATAATACTTGCTTCAAGGAATGACTTAGGGAGAATTGCTTCTCTTTTGATTTCATTGAAGAGTTTGAGGTGTGTCAGCATTAAGTCTTCTTTGTATTTCTTGTAGAATTCTGCAGTGAATCCGTCTGGGCTTGGGCTCTTCTTTGTTGGTAAGGATTTCATCACATGTTCAATTTCATTCATAGAAATTGGGTTATTCCACAGCTTTACATCTTCTTGATCCAGCTTTGGCGGTTCATGTTTCTAGGAATCTGTCCGTTTTTTCGTGTTATCGAACCTATGAGAGTAGAGGTTTTTGAAACAGGTGTTGATGATCTTCTGTATTTCCACAGAGTCTGTAGTGATTTCATCTTTTTCATTCTGTATTGCATGAATTTGAGTCTTTTCTTTCCTTTTTAAAATAAGGTTGGCTAGGGTCTTATCAATTTTATTTATTCTTTCAAAGAGCCAACTCTTTCATTCATTGATTCTTTGTATTGTTTTCTTAGTCTCTATTGCACTAATTTCTGCTCTGATCTTTATAGTTTCCTCCCTTCTTTTGGCTTTGGGCTTGGCTTGCTCTTCTTTTTCTAGATGTTTGAGGTACAGTATCAGGCTGTTTATTTGTGTTTGTTCTGTTTTCCTAACATGGGAACTCAGTGCGATCAATTTTCCTCTGGGGTCCACTTTCATTGCATCCCACAGGTTCCAATAAGTTGTATTTCCATTTGTTTATAGATATTGTTTAATTTCTTTTTTAGTTTCCTCTATGACCCCACTAATTGCTCAAAAGTGTATTATTCAATTTCCATGTGTTTGTGGGGTTTTTGCAGTTTATCATTAATTTCTAGTTTCATGGCACTATGATCCAATAACATGCATAGGATAATTTCAATTCTTTTGCATTTACTTAAATATGTTCCATGGGCTAGTATGTGGTCTGTTTTAGAGAATGTCCCATGTGCTCCTGAGAAGAATGTATATTCTGATGTTGTTGGATGGAACACTCTGTATAATATGTCTATCAAGTCCATTTGTTCACAGGTATGATTCAGTTCTGATATTTCTTTGCTGATTTTCTATCTAGTTGATCTGTCTCTTTTTGTCAGTGGCATGTTAAGGTCTCTTGTTATGATTGTGTTATTGCTTATTTGATTTTTCATTTCTGTTAATACTTGCTTTGTATAGCTGAATGCTCTGGAATTTGGTGCATATATATTTAAAATTGTTATCTCTTCCTCTTGAAGTTTTCCCCCAACTAATATGTAGTGACCTTCCTTATCTCTTTGGATCATTCTTGGTTTGAAGTTCACACTGTCTGCAAACATAATAGCTACCCCCGCTTTTTTTTTTGAGTTCCTGTTGCAAGAAGTATTGTTTTGCATCCTTTGACTGTCAGTCTATGAGTTTCCTTTTGGGTTAGATGGGTTTCTTGTAGACAGCATATGGTTGGACATTGTTTCTTGATCCATTTCTGCCAGTCTGTTTCTTTTAACAGGCCATTTACATTAATAGTTATAACTGTTATATATTGGTTTATTGTTGACATGTTATCTTTCTGCTGTTGTATCTTTACCTTTCCATTCTAACTGTCTGTCTTGCTTAGTGGTTTTTTTCTATGTGTATCTAGAATGTCATTCAGTATTTTTTGTAGGGTCGGTTCAGTGATCATGAAGTTGTTCAGCTGTTCTTTGTCACAGTAGTATCTTAATTCTCCATCCATTTTGAAAGACAGTTTTGCAGGGTATATCAGTCTGGGTTGGAAGACGTTTTCCTTTAGAATCTGAAATGATTCACTCTATGCTCTTCTTGACATCATTGTATTGAGAAGCCTGCTGTTTTCCGTCATAGGTTTTCCTTCATAGGTGATCTGTCTTTTCTAACAGCTTTTAATATTCTGTTCTTATGTTGGATTTCTGGGATGGTGATTATTATATGTCTGGGTGTAGTTTTATTTTGGTTATGGCTATTTGGAGTTCTATGTGCTTCACTAATCTGCATATCAATTTCTATTCTTATGTTTGGGAAATTTTCAGCTATTACTTCTGTAAATAGCTTCTTGGTATCATTTGTGTTGTCCCCTTTTCAGTTATCCCTGGTAATCTTTTGTTTTTCTTTGCATCATCTTGCAGCTATTGAATTGTTATTTCTTGATTCCTTGTTATTTTAAAAGATCTTTCCTTTCCTGTTCACTAGCTGCAATCTTATCTTCAAAGTCTGAAATTCTATCTTCATTTTCGTTGAGGCGGTTTTGATTTCCTATATATCTCTTTGAATCTGCTTCATGCATTCTGTTTGTTTTTTATACTGTTCATTCAGGGATTCTATCTTTTTGCTTTGTTGCTTTAATTTTTTAGCTGTGTCTTCTTTAGATGTGCTCAGTACTTCTTTCACTACTTTTATCATTTCTTCTTTTACCTGGGAGGTTATTTCTGATTTGAGTTCCTTCATAGCTTCCCATACTTGCTTCTTTATTTCAGCTGATATCATTTCAGGTATTTCAGATGTATGACTAGTATTTTCTTCTATGTACATGGCTATAGGCTTTCTTGGGATGGGCTGGAGGTTTGAGATTGCATTTTTGGTCTTTGATTTTGTCATTTTCCTATATTTCTGTGTCTTAAGTGATGTTCCAAAGCTCTCCCTGGGCATGCTGGTAATCACCTCCTACGCCCATGGCTCCTGGAACTAACGCGGCCTTGGCTCCCCTCACGGCATGGGCCTGGCTCCCCTGACTGAATGAAGGTCTTTGGGCATGGTCCACTCAAGCCTGTGAAATCTCTTGAGCCTAGTCCAGTGTCCTAGGGGGCTGGGTGGGCACCCTACTGCCAGGAGCGATGGTTCCAAACTCTCCCCGGGCCAGCACCGGCGAGCTGGATTTTTCAATTCTTTTACTGTTCTTTATACACCTTACCTCCAATAAGTGAATACTTTGTCATTTCCCTAGAAGAATTCCTAATTTCTTTCCCATTCTTTTATTTAAAGAGAAAAAAAAATGTAAAGGGTAGAGATAATACAGAGTTAAAAAAAAAGATAAACAGTAAGAAATCACTAGTTGATAAATTACATATTGTACTCTTAGAAATAGCTGTTCAAGTTACAAAATTAAAGCATACAAAGCAGATATTCAAACAGTGAGACTATAAACAGCTACGCGTGCATGAGTCTCTACATGTATCTCTATCCTTTCGGTATAGAGGGAAAAACAAAACTTAGCAAGACAAAACAAAACAAATTCCTATAAAAACATGAAACCAAAAAGTCATATAAAACCACAGTACAAGGTGATCTACAATGATTACTGTGTTTTTTTTATTTTCTTCAACAGAATTGTCTATATCATCAGGCATAACTGAATATAGCAGTATAATTGAATACAGCAGTACATAACAGTATTAATAAAACTAAAGCATTGTAGACAGTATAAAACTTCAAAGGCAGGTAATAATCAAACTAGAGTGGATATTCTAGTGAATCTTGTCATCTTCAATGTAGTTGCCTATACTCTCAGACTTGATACTATCAATCATAACAGCTTTGAATAAAATCTATCAATACAAAACAGCGATCTAACAAACCAGATTCGATTACGATCAGCCATGATAAAACAGTGTAAGTTATACAGAGCTTTAGATTAAGTTAATAGGGAATTAAGGATGATTACTGTACTATATCTTGTTATTTTTAGGATAACTGTGCTTTCAAATCTAGTACAGGTAGAATGACTAGAACAGAATGTAATACATCTAAGCAGAGTGGTGTGAGTAACATGGGTTTTAAATCCTGGTACACTAGTAACAATATAGTGTATCAAGGCCATCTATGTTAGAGATTCTAGCCATGAATGGCAATGAGAACGAGACTGGGCAGCTCTGCCAGCTGGCACGAATTTGCAAATTTAGGCCAGCACAAACTTGGTGGGTCACAGTGAAAATGCCATGTCGCATAATTTTAGCTGTTTCAATTTTAGCCCCAAGACTGCATGTTTGACGAGCTTTTTTACGTTTTAATTTCTTCCTGTGTCAAGAGGATCCATCTCCCTCTGTCTGGGTCTCTCCAGGATATTTTATTCTGGCATATGAGTTGTTTCTCCTGGGAGGCTTTGCATTTTGTTGCTCACTGATCGGCCATCTTTAGCTCCTCCTCTTTCCCATTCTTACTAACTCCTACTTAATCCTTCAGGTCTTGGCTTAGAAAGTTTCTCAAGAGAAGCTTTCCTTTTTTCATTTGCATGTGTTGCAAACTGCAAAGATCTTACAAGTACTCAATACACCTAACTATCAAGTTAAGTGAATTTTTAAATGAAATAGCATAATCTCAGCAATATAATATCAATTTTCATTATACATTAATTCATGAGACTCTCTTAATTGCTTCTATTTTTTAGTTTTGTTACATTCTATTATATTCTACAGCATGTGGGTAAGGTGCACAGAGATGATGGTAATACATTAATGATTGTGATTTGAAGGAATAGTTTTTAAGCCAACAATTGATACAAGTCTTTATTGAATTTTCTCACTCATTTTATAACCCAGTTTATTTTAAAATGAGCTTTTTAAAAAATCTATTTTGCATGAAAAAGGATACAAAAGATGCAAAACTGACTTTTTCTTAGTTTGCTATATTTTTCCAATTTTTGTGTTTTTCACATGGTAACCAAACTACATTGTTTAATTGTGTAACTTAAGATTGTAGCTTTGCATTAAATAAAAATTAACTACAGTAATACATTCTATGGTTGAAATTATAATTTGTAATTGCTTACGGCAGCTGGTGAAAGCATGGCCATAATATTTCATCCCTATTCCCATTAAAAGGTAGGACCTGCTGCCTGACTCCTAAGTCTGAATTAGATTATGACTGACTCTGGCTAATTTATTGAAGGACATGCTATTGTGTGAGTTTAGGCATCTAGATTTCCATCTTCATCCTCCTGGAATGTTCTCACCACAATGCAAGGAAGTACAAGCTAGATTACTGAACAATTAAAATGCTTTATGATCCCAGACACACAACTGAAGCTATCTTAGCTCCTCCAGCTCTATCTCAGATGCCAATGACTATAGCCACAGGAGTGGTCCCAATTGAGCTCAGTCAACTCATAGACCCATGAGAAATGACAAATAATGAGTATTTTTAAGCCATTGATTGATTGTTTGTTTTGAGATAGGGTCTCACTATGTAGTTCAGGCTAGTCTTAAACTCATTATGAAGCCCAGGCTGGTCTCAAACTCAGGGAAATCCTCCTGCCTCAGCCTACCAAGTGCTGGAATTACAGGCATGTACCACCATGCCTGGCAAGACACTGAATTTTAAGGTGGTCTTATATGCAGCAAAGGTTGAGATATTATCTAAGTAAACTCTACTATAAAATATAATGACTATATAAAACTCAATTTATATTATGGATAGTACTATCAAAAGAGCATTGATCTAAGGGACAAAAGAAACTGCTACAATCTGAGATTATTATTAATCATATGAGTTGAAGCAATCACTTAATTTCTCTAGATTCTTTCTCTCTGCAAAGTGGTGTTGAGCAAGATGACATTCATGATTCTTTCCATTAATAGGTATAAATATTATATGACTCATATACATATCTATCTATCTGTCTGTCTATAATTTTATTTCTAAGACTTAGTACCTTCTGCCAGGCATAGTGACTCACACTTGTAATTTTAGCAGCTAGGAGGTGGGGAAAAGGATTACTGTGAGTTTAAGGCCAGCCCAGGCTATGCAATGTGTTCAAGGCCAGCCTAAACTACACAGAGAGACACTGCCCCCCCTAAAAAGTAGTTTTAATGTTAACTCCTTTTACAAAGCATTACAAATTTTCATTTCTCCCACCTAAAACCATGTAAATTCACATATATAAAAAATTCTCTTCTTCCCTATCTTACTGTATCTGGCTTCCAATTATCTTTATATTTACTTGATACTACATATATTTTATGTAAAGCTTTCTATATCATCTGCTCCCTGATTGACACTATAATTCTTTTTTTTTACATGGAAATTTCTCCAAGAGTTTTGTTTACTACAGGCCTCTAATTCTTCCTCTCTCACTTTCTCTTGTGCAAACTCCAAACAGATTGTGACTCCAAACATTCTCAGGGACCATCCCTTATGGTCAAAGTCCTTTCTGATTTACTTAACTGGATGATCAAGTACTGGATGATCAAGTCTCAGTTATCACACTACCTGCCCTATGAATATTGACATAAGTGGTCATTCTCTTTTTGTTTTATTCTGAATTACACAGAAAGTACATAAAACACATACTTAAAATTTAACTAATAACAAGGAAATATATCCAGGTAAGGAAAAAAGAGTATTACCAGGAACTCAAGTCTCCTTGTACATCTCAGACCATAATCTCATTCCTTTCATCTAAAACCATAACTATCATCTTGACATTTGGGATGATTTTCTTTCCTTTCTTATGGCTGTACCAACTAACTAATGCATTTCTAAGTAACACAGATTAGTTTTGCCTGGTTTGTAACTTTATGTCAATGGAACTATGCAGCATCTGTCCTTTCTCCACACAGGGCACTTCTCTGTCTATATGGTTTTGAAACTTGCCAATAGGTTGAATGTGTAAAGATACTTAACTGTGTATGAGCTGTAGTCAAAAAACATGGTAAGCCAGGCATGGTGGCACATGCCTATAATCTCAGCACTCAGGAGACTAAGGCAGGAGGACTGCCACAAGTTCAAGGCCAGTCCGGCCTACACAGTGAGATTCTGTCTCAAAACAACAACAAACAAAAAACATCATTGTGAATGTTTACTAAAAATTACAATTAAAAGGCACACTACTATTAATTCCCCTCATAATATTCTTCCTCACTTCAAACTCACTTATTCCATCATTCCTACCACTTTCTGAAATAGTGCTATAAGTCCTCTTTTGCAAGTGTCCTATGGAGTATGACCTTGGCATAGTGGATACTGCTGCTAAGTACCATATAACAGAAAGGCAGTCTTGTAAAAACTGTGTCCTCATCTATCTTATTCACCAGAACTGGTGCCATGCAACTTCTGGCTTTTTCCTAAAGTCAAAATCCCCATGGGAGGTAAATATTTTTAACAGATGAAGACTTAGACTGCCACACTAGAACTAAAAATATTTAAAAAAGGAGGAAGGTTAATGGCAATGTGTCTTTTAAATATCTGCCATGTATTTCAATCTCACCTTGCACATGCCTTAGGAAATTAAACATTCTTTTCCATATATTTACAGCTGCTATAGCTTGAATATAGTTTGTTCTTATTTTGTATAGTCTTGGGATCTAGAATATAACAGTACTGAGAGATGTTGGGATCTATATGAAGTGACTAAGTCACAGGGTCCTCACCCAGGGTCCTGTGGAAAGCAGGTAATCGAGTTCCTGTAACAATGGGTTAGTTTTATGAGTGGACTGTTAGAAAATGAGCCTGACGCTTCTCACTTTTTGGTACATGAGCATCTTCTATGCACATGCCCACTAACCCTCGTGTCATGCAGCCTTGTTCAGACTCCAAATAGATGCTGGCTTTATGTTCTTGTACTTCCAGATCCATAAACCAAAATAAATCTCTTAAAACAAAATTACCCAGTCTTGGGTACCCTTTTACAACAATGGAAAATAGACTGAAAGCTAGCCACATAAATTTCTTCTGCTATGAAGTGGCTGTTCAAAACTTCTCTTTACTTCTTTATTGAGGTTTGTGTTTGTGTGTTACTGGGGTTTGAGCCTCCTCACTGAGTAACATATCTAGCACCTATTAGAGACCCCACCCATCCACCTTTTATTTTCTGAGTCTTGCTAAATTTTCTGGGCTGGCATCAAACTCGAGGTCCTCCTGCTTCAGCCTCCCACAAAACTGATGTTACAGGCATGCACCATCATGCCTGTTTGTGTCTTTGAACTAACTTGTAGTTTTTCATGTTCTAGAAACTGTGATATATCATCAAATAGAAGTATCCCACAGCTTATAAAATGCATAGTTATTTTATTCCTAACAAAGAAAAAAATTGTTAATTATGACTGAAAGATTCCACATAGTTGTGTCTCAATTGTATAGATGTAAAATGTGAAATAACTGTTTTGGTATTGATGAAGTACTGTAGTCCTTTGTAGATATATATGTTGCAAATTCTATAACTTACCAAAACCAATACAGATTTCAAAGAAAACAAAGTCAGGCTTGACTTTTTAAAATGTACTACAACTTTGTAAACAATACTAAAAAAATAAAAAATTCTAAATAAAAATATTAATAGTTTAAAATGTGTTAAATTTCTAATAAAATATTTTAGTAAATAAAATACTTTGTCTTTTTCATAGAAAGGGTTGTAAAAGAAGGGTTGAGGCTATCGAATAATAAAGAGAAGGAAAATTGCAACACACAATTTTAACACAAAGCACATGGTCAAACTAAAAAAGAGGCCACAATGAAGTGAACAGAAGTTCTAACCTTAATGTAGTCAATTTGGTTATTCCTTCTCTTTATAGCTAATAGTTTTTTTGTGTCTAGTTAAGAAATCCTTCCCATGGAGATATTCTATACTCTTTCTAAAAAATATTACATCTTTGCCCTTCACATCTAAAACTTTAGTAAGTAAACTAAAATAGATTTGGAGGGGAGGAAAAGATGAGAGAGAGCAGCCCCATTTTTTTCTTCCTGACACCTCAACTAGATTTTAAGTCAGTCACTATCTGTCTGGTCAGTCACACCATTTCTGTAACAGAAACATCTATAAAAGACAAGGTATCTGTTATAGGGCTATTACGTTCATTCTACTGTGGTGGTGTTTTAATTATTCTATTTTCATAATTCTTGATACAGAGTATAATAATTTTACCTATTTGCTTTTTCTGTTCATAGCCTTTTCATATAACAAAAGAGAAAAAAATAAAATTAGATTGAATTTGTTAAACAAATTGAGAATTGCTATTTTTACCATACTGAATCTTTAAAGTTTTGTTTTCTAATTGGTGATGGTATGAAATAATTACAGAGATTTAGTCAGTTTATTGAGATATTAATTACAATGAAATACAATTGGATTTAAATAATATCAATTGTACAATTAAACACAATTGTATTATTTAAATACAATTGTATTTAAATAATATCAACTGTCAACATTTATCAGTGATATTGATTTGTGGTCTTCTTGACTTGTGCTTCATTTCGTTTTCAGGGTAACAAATTTGAATGAGTCAGTTTCCCTTTGTCTCCTATTCTTTGAAACAGTTTGAGGATTGCTATTAACTAGTGTTAAATGTTGGGGCTTGGAGGAACACTCCAGTGAAGCCAGTAGGTATTAATTAGACTTCTGTTAATAGGGTAGATTTGTTCACAGAAATTTATTTCTTTTGTTAGTGAATAACTGTTCTGTGACATCTATAAAGTTTCTTTTCTCAGTTGTAATTTTAGACATTTGAGTTTTCTTTGTTCTTATTGTCACTTTTGTTGATCTTTTTTTTAAAAAAAAAAACCCACTTCTGCTTTTTGTTAATTTTTCTATTGTTTTTGTGATCTATATTTATCTCTGTGTTAATCTTATTCTTTATTCTGCTTACTTAGGGTTTAAGCTTATTCTTTTTCTAAGTCCTTAAGATATAGGGTTAGATTTTGTATTTGAGATTTTTCTTTTTTAACATATAAGTTTTCTGCTGTGAACTTCCCTTTTAGTGCTATATATTTTGCCTTCCATACGATTTGGTATGTTGCATCTTCCTTTTCATTTGTCTCAAGATGTCTTCTAAATTACCTTGTAAATTCTCCTTCAATGCACTGGTATTTAGGAATACTTTGTTTAATTTTTACATATTTGAAAAATTTCCTGTTTTCTTTCAATTAATAACTTTAGTTTCATTCCTTTGGTCAGAGAAGATACTGTATATAATTTAAATCTTAAATTTTTTTAAACCTCTTTAATGCCCAACATGTACCCTATTTTTTGGTTACTATAAATAAAGCTTCTGTGAGCACCTTAAGTCATTGGATAGACATATATTTAAATTTATGTTGACTTAAGGACTACAAGAGAAAATTGGTGGATCTTATGGGAGATACACATTTATTTTACGGGAAAATGTCAAATTATTTTCCAAAGCAGTTGTACCATTTTGCATTCCCACCAGCAATGTGTAAATGCTGCACTTTAGAAATTCCCTTCTGGAGTTTCCTAGGGAAAACTTACTTTTTCTAAATCCTAAGAAAAATTAGTTAATAGAAAAAAATGAGCAAAAAAAAATTACTATGTAGGTCTCATGTGAGAATTAAATTTTAGCAATTTAACATATTTATGTTCCTGGTTTAAAAGAATTGACCAATGTCAACTGGACGCAAGAGCAGGCAACACTGAACAGCAGTATCAACAGTTAAGGCTGACATTTCTAGGAGCTAGGACAGGAGCTTATAGGAGAGCAGTACTCACAATATACTCTGTTAGTTTTACTAACAGTTGTTGACATGTTTTAAGTGTGAGTGTATGCCCCTCTCAGTTAATTGGGTCTTTCTTATAAAGATGACATTAATAAGATTGCATGCATTTTAAACTTTATAAAAATCCTATGAGCAGTGCTTCAAGAAATAACAGGTTCTGGAAGTTAAATAAGTCCTTAAATTGGCAGTTTCAACACAAGATTGTGTAATGTAGAGTTGTGAATACTATCCAATAATACTCTCTGGCATTTCTCAGTTCAAGTATTTGCTATAAGCTTCAGTACTTTATAAATACTTTAACAGAAGAAGTGCAAAGAGAAGAAAATGTAGAACACTCCAACATGAAATCAGAAACTGATCTAAAATTTGAAGTAAAAACAATATAGATTTCAAGGCAAACCAAAATTTAAAAGAAGTATCCAAAATATTTTTATCCTTAAGAAGAAAACAACATTGTACAATGTACATCCTAATGTCCAATATGAAGATGCTTTTGGATACACTCTTAACACCTTACAAATGTCAATGAAAAAATGAAAGCAACTTTTTCTACATCTGGAATATTCGTCACCAAACAAATATGATCAGATGTTGCAATTGACACTTATTATGCTTTAAAATTTCATTTTAGGAAAGAAAAATTTAATTGCTAAACATGTTTGCAATTATCTTTCAAAACTGTTAATGATTTTTTTATTTGGCATTTATTTTGTGCTATTTCTTCTTTTAAGGTTTTCTTTTATCAGATGTCTGCATCAGGTAATTTTGAGACATTATTAAAATCTTGCTATGGGGAAAATATATGCATTGATTCCCCCTCCATTGAAAACTGTGAAACTAAGGGGGATGGCAGAATAAAGGGAAATTCAGAGGGTAAAAATTATCAAAGTATGTTACATGCATGTATGAATTTGTCAAAATGAAGCCCATAATGCCAAAATGAAGCCACATAACTAATTTAAAAAGAGGGGGAAAGTCTTAGTAGTCCATAATACTAGTAAACTTTGACCTAATTTTGCTCTTTTCCTATGTGAGATGACCCACCTTGTATCACACATGTGCAACCCACACTGTCTTCCTAACAGCCAAGTGTAGCAGTCATCTGGGATCTCAGGAACTGGGTTTGTTTGGCAATTCTTCGGTTGAGCACAGGTGTATCTTGATATCATGAGTAAACTGGGATGCTATGGCTTGTCATGAATTACAAGCATCCTATTTCTCATTAAAAGGAGCTTGGCACTAGGCTCAAAGCAAAAACACAACCAAAACCAGCCTCAGAATCCCTTTTAGATGATCTATCCTCATGTAATCACTATCATTACCAAGTCTGTGTCAGTCAGGATATAAACAGGAGGAGGAAATCACATGTAATTTGAACATGTTTAAAGAATTAATAACTACAGGGACTGTCTAAAGAATTACTAATTAACTGCAAATACGATCAGACGTTGCAATTGACACTTATTGTGCTTTAAAAGTCAGCATAAAAAAGAACTTTAAAGAATACTATCCTAGCATTGAGGGAGAATAACAACGTGGTAATGAACTTGGAAAGGAGGTACCCTATCAAAGTCTGGGACTCAGATCTTATTAAAGAAGGTATGTTTATGGTCCATTGAATGATAAAGAATCTTGCTGGTTGGCTGTTAGTGGGTCAAGGTTGGTAGGCTAGGAACTAACTGTATAGAAACTGATGGAATTCACCAGCAAGTTGCCCATGGTGGTGGAAGTAGTGGTGAGCATGTGACTGTTTTGAATTTAATAGAAAACCAGCTGTCAGACTTGCCAGAAACCCTATGGAAAGTTGTTTGCAGGGACTGTTGCTAAAATCTAGGAAGTTAGATATACTGAAGAAACTCATGATGACACTGACATGAATATTGCTAAGATGGCTGCCGAGAAGCTGTCTGTCTCCAGGTGTGCCACCGAACTCAAAATTGGGAAGCTGATTGCTAAGGAAGTGCTGAAACTTGGGTATCTTTTCACAAGGCAGGAATGAAAAGAAAAGTTATGCTGCAAGCAGCACAAGCCTCTTCTTTCTCCAACATCCTTCTTGCGCCCTCTACTGACAAAGCATAACACTGTACTGGTGGGCAAGAGAGATGTTCCAGCAGCTCAAACATCCAAAAGAACAGATTTGAAGCCAAGGGCCAAGGAGAAATAAATGGAAGGCTTGTGTTTTGACAGATTCTATCATAAATGGAAAAAGTGGAAGTTAAATTGTTATTACTGTTTTTTTATCTACTGAGATGATTACATGGTTTTTCTTCTCTAGTCTGCTACAATATTAATTTTCAAATGGCATACCAACCTTGCATTTATGGGGCAAATTCCACTTGCTCATAATGTATTATCCTTTTATATATTGCTATCTATTGATTTGCCAAAATATTTCTAAGCATTTTTGGTCTATGTTCATGGAGTTTGCAGTTCAGTATTATTCTTTTGATGTTTCTGTCTGGTTTTAAAATTAGAACAGTGCTGTTCCCAGAACGAATTGATAAGCAATCTCTCCTCTATTTTTTAGAAGAGTTTGTGTAGAATTGGTATTATTTCTTTATTAAGTGCTAGAAACAGTTTTCACGGGAAAGTTGCAAACTATAAATTCAACTTCTTTAACATGTCATTTATTTCTTCTTGAGTGAACACTGGTAGTATTTTGTCTTTCAAGAAATTTGATTCATAGGAAAATGGATACACCTTGAGACCATAAGGTTAATCAGACATGCCAGCTTAAATATTACAAATTTCTCTTATATGATAAACCTAAAATATAAATAAAATGCAAAGTAAAGGTTATAGGATCTTTCCTATTATGGAGATATATCTTTCTCAAATGGGAGGGGAATCAAAGAGTTGTGGGAAAAGGAAGAAGAAAGGAACTGGATGTATTATGTGTATATACCAACTCCACACAGGAACATAAACATTATGTATTGCAAACATGTTAGTAAAAAAAAATTATTCATTTAATCTAAGTTGCTGAGTTTGTTGGTATACACTGTTCAAAATATTCCTTATTTTCCACTTAATATCATCTCTCTCATTACTGGTACCATTAATTTCTATTTTAAAAAAATCCCAAGCAGTTTAAGTAGAAGCTTGTAAAAAAATTTTTTTAAGTCTGTAAATTTTGTTCTCAATCAGCTTTGGGTCCCACTGATTTTTTTCTAGTTTATATTTCACTGATTTTACTGTTATCTTTATTTTCTTCCTGGTTAATTCTGTGCTACTTTGCTTTTCTTGTTTTTAGATTCTTTTTTTGTTTGTTTGTTTGTTTGGTACAGGGGATTGAACTCACGACCTAGTGCTTAGCCAGGAAGGCGCTCATGCTGCTGAGTTAAATCTATGGCCCCTGTTTTTAGATTCTTAAAGTATAAGTTTGTATCATTGATTTGGGAGCCTTATTTTCTAATACAAGTACTAATATTATACATTTAAACACTACCTAGCTACATCCTAAAATTTTTGATATATTGTATTTGTTATGTGTGATATTTTGTAATTTCTCTGGTGATTGACTTTTGATACACAGGTTATTTAGAAATATGCCATTTAATTTCCAAATATTTAAAGGTTATCCAGATATTGTTTTGCTAATTATTTCTAATTTAACTGTATTCTAATCAGATAATATATTTTGTATTATTTAATTTCTCTTACATTTACTGAGTGTTGTTTTATAGTCCATGATACTATATATTAAAATGTTTCAGGTATATTACAAAATGATATGTATTTTCCTGTTGTTGGGTAGCTGAAATAGTGAGCTATGATTATAAAGTTACGTATTTTCCTTTCAATTCTACGGCTCTGGTCTTCTACTTTAAGAATTTTCTTTAGTATTTCTTACAGTAATATTTTTGCTGCTGAAAAATTGCCACACCTATTTGTATCTTTAAAAATCTCCTTCATTTTTGAGAGATAGTCTATTTTGTATACAGAAATCCAGTTGGCACAGGACTCTCACTTGTACTGCTTAAATTGGTAAGTCTTCAGTAATCCTTTGCTCCCCTGTAGCTAACATAGCTCTGTATTCCTCTCTGACATTTACATTTTCCCTTGATCACTGGTTTTTAGCATTTAGATTATGATGTGCCTCAGTGGAGTTTTGCTTATGTTTCTTTTGTTGGGCTTCTTACAATCGCAGGTTTATAGTTTTCATTAAATTTAGAACAATCTCACCTACCACTTCTTCAAATATTTTTCTGCTTCCCCCACTCTGGCTTGATTCTGTGCTACAGGCCAGTATGGACAAAGGACAGTTCTGTTCTGCCTGTGTGTCAATGTCTGAAAACAGGTGCTAGTTATCATTTGTCTGATTTCCAGTTATTCAGGACAAGGATAAATCCACTGGCAGGTCTTCCCGGCAGAAATAAAAATCTCCCTCCTCTTACTTGATTGTAACAAAACAAAAATTCACTTTTTCAGTCTCTTCTCTTTGTGCCTCAGTTTGATTAATTTATACTGCTATATGGTCACATTCACTAATCTTTCATTTTGTAGTTTCTAATTTGCTCTTAGCCTATCTAAGAAACGTTAATGGTTCCAGTTAGGTTTTCTTTCTTTTTTTTTTTATTCCATTTTATTTTCATTATGCTTGTGTATTGTGCTTTCCTTATGCTATATCCTGGAAGATATTTATAGTAAGTCTAAAATTTCTGATATAGAAATGCCATATCATTCCATTTCTGTTTATTTTTCCAGGATTTTCTTTTGAAAAGTCATATCAATCATTTTTTTTTTACTTTTATGCATGTCTTGCAATTTTTATTAGATATCAAACACTGTAAATATGTTATTCAGTATCTACATTTTATTTTATTCTTTTACACAACTCAACAAACTCTCTCTCTCCCTCCCTCCCTCCCTCTCCATCTGAACCTTTTGGGACTTAAGTAAACTGTGTCAGAGTGGGCCTAAATGAACTTAATGCATGCCTATTTTAGCCCTACTAGTAAAGATGGGTGCCTCCAGGGCTTTCTTCCCTTAGGCTGGTGTTATGGATTAAAAACTAGTGGTCAACTTAATGCTAGCTGAATTAAATCAGCACAGTACTGAGCATAGATGTTCCACCTGAGGAAAGTTGCCAGCATAAATAGAGAAGTGGAGAAGAAGCTAGGCATTGTGGGTTTCTCTAAGTGTCGCTGTTTGAGCCGTTAGTTCTCCTGGAGGAGCTCGCCATGACTAGACTCCGCAATGTGAGTTCAACCACTGTCATCGGAGGCGCTAGGGACCTTGTTGGTGAGAGTGCCTGTGGTACACTTTTGGGGAACTCTGGTCCTTACATCAGGCATCACTGCTTGGCTCCAGAGGGGAAGACATGTGCCATTCTGTCTCCAGGAGAAACTTGCCACACTGGGTTTCTGGCATGTTTTCGACTATTCTTATCATTAGAGGAGCTCGGGATCTCTGTGTCACTGAGGATGGTTGTGGTGCTTCTCAGCCCTGGTCTTTATTATGAGCATAACATCTCGGCTCCAGTGTAAAACCCTCAACCTAGGAGCATACCTCCTTTACCTCGCTGGCATAGACTTTTTAGCTTTCACCACTGACCTTCGGGCCCTTCCAGCACAGATCCGTAAGAGACTGGTGTGAATCCTTCTTGTGGACTCTAGACCTCCAGTTGGACTTGTGGGAAGCACTGTCATGGGCTCTAGGTTTTCATCTGAACTCATGCAGGACATTGCTGTGGGATCCAGGCCCTTGGCTGAATATTCTGGGTCTTTAGTGTTTTGGACATATTTCCTGCATTTTCTGTGCTTAACTCTGGGTGACCATCATAAAATAATATTATAAATTCTGTATCCTGATTCTAATTGTTCTCCTCACAACCCCTGACTACAACAGTTGGTGAGAACTCAAAAGGCTCCTGGCCCCATGTAAACTCTGACAATTTAGCTCCCATAGGTTTCTTTATCTGGCCTTGTGGATTCTGGCCCTACACATTCTCAGCTTGGCATGCAGCAACAGTGAAGTCCTTTTAGATTGCCTGAGCCTTTTCCCCCCCGCTCCATAGCTCTCTTTTTGCTGACACTACCCTGCAAATTCTAGATACCTGAGATTTTTATACTCTCAACATAGGATCTACTGTACTCTGACTGGCTTTTTCTTGCCTATGCTGAGGTCCAGAAAATGCCTCCAGGTAAATAGATTGAGGAAATCATAAGACTTTTGTGTTTAGTCTTCTTTTTTCTGTCAGGAAGCATAGTCCTAATCTACTTATGGTTCAGTATCTGAAACTATAGAAATGTCTTTCTCTTTTATTTTGTTGTTCAGATTATCTTAGATTTTGGTCAGTAAGCTTCCCTTCAAGGTGACATCTGTGTATTCTAATGTGTTCCTATAATTTTTTAAGCATTTATATATTTGGTGGTATACTTGGGCATTCCAAGTTCATTTATATTCTCCTTGTCACACGTTTGGGACAATAATTTTCTCCAAGGAGATCTGAAATCTTCCAGTGTGGAATGATATTTAGAAATCAGTGTGATAATTACAACTGATATATCATTCTTCTAGATTCAGAGAGGAGATTTGCACATTTTGATTTGTAAGTTAAGAGGTCTCATTAAGATCTGAAAGAGATGCAGATGTTTGGACTCTATGAATTAAAACTAAATAAACTGTAGCTCTTTTCCAGGACAAAATTTCACACTAAGGTGAAACTGTAAAGCTGGAACAATAAATAAAATTAAAAAGGTCCAAGTAAAAGTGATAGAGATCATAAAAGAGACAGGTCTTAAAAGTGTATCTTTTTCATTTCATTGTTTTAACAAGAACTCTACAGGGCTATGAAACAAAAAATGTTACCTCCGATACAACATGTTGGCAAAATACAAGCAATGAAAATCAGATTGCTATCAGACTTTTTAAGTGCCATGCATGCTTCATGCCAGAAAACAATTACACTAATAAGGAACAAAGGAGCCAAATATTTAGTATTCATCTAAACAAACATCCAAGTATAAAGGTCACAGAAAAACTGATAAGATGTTTCTGTGAACTTTTCCTGGGAAATCTAGCAGAAAACAAGCTTTAGACAACCACAATACTTAAGAAATAATATGAGAATTGGTGCTAAGATTAAATATGTATTTATTCACAAAATAATAAATGATTACAAAGGGGACAGAATAGTAATGTAATTAATGACTTTGAAGGATAAATTAGAAACAAGAATGTGATGTGTACTTTAAAGATAGGCTAATCAGCTATTGTCTTGTTTTTAAGTCCTGTATCACTTTCACTGTTTTACTTTGATTGGCTTTATTCTGTCTTATTTTGTTTGGTTTTACCCTCTTTAAACAAACAAGAAAAGAAAAGAAAAGAAAAAGATGGGCTAGCCAGGCAAAGTGGTGCAAACCTGTAATCCCAGCACTTGGGAGGCTGAGGCAGGAGAATTATGAATTTGAGGCCAGCCTGAGCTACATAAGCAAGTTCAAGGCTGGCCTGCAAGGCCAGTGGCCCTGTCTCAAAAAACCAAAAAAAAAAAAAAAAAACCAAATGAGCTAGACTGAGATGACAAGGAGAAGCAGAGCATCCAGTTAGAATGGAGGAGGAGGACAAATGATGCTTGAGTACCTACTCTAGGTCAAGTTCTTTACACACATGCTCTTATTTCAATTATAATAACTGTTTAAAGTGAGGCTTGCTTTTCTTATTTTATGGGGATTCTGAGGCTTAAGAACACTGACTTGCCCAAGGGAAGCTGCTACCAAGATACTAGAGTCAAGATTTTGAACTCAGTTTTACCTAGCTCTTTGCCACTACACAATGTTATTTGTTGTTCATAGCAAAAGCAAAAGAAAAGGCAAAGAAGAAAGGAAAAGGAAGGAAGGAGGGACAAGCAAGAAAGGATAAAGGTTTAAGGAAATGCAGAGGGACAGTTATTTTAAAAGCATAATTAGGAAACAATGAAGATAGGAATTTAAATTGAACTAAGATGAAGGAAAAGTATAAGTTATGAAAGCTAATATACACAAGGATTTACAAAGAAGGTCCTTACATGCCCTTCATTGTTCACTGCTTATTGTTCACCATACTTGAACTAAATCAAAGCCAAAATGTAAGAATATGTGATTTTTTCTTATATGTTTACAAAATATGTTTACAAAAATATACCAACACAATAATAATCAGACTCTGAAAAATACAAAAACCAATAGCTAGAAAATTCCAAATAGCTTACAACAAAGAAGTCAACATATACCTTTTCTTTTCTACCTTTTTTCTCATTGGGAAAGGGAGATTTTAAAGCTAGTAAGGTTCTGAAAAATATTAGTTTTCAGTATACTAGGCATCAAGAGCCTAGAAATTATTGCACAGGCTTTAGAAATTGATTTATAGGAACAAAACCTAATTAACAAGATATGAAAAGTCATAATATAAAATCTTTGAATTTGTCTCTTAAAAACCAAAACCCTGAAGTCCTCTAAAAATTTTTCTTTTCTCTTCATCTAGTTTTCATTTTTCTTATCCCCAAGTTAGTCTTAAAACTTTCATGCGACACTCTACTGGATTATTTCTAGATGTGTAGTTAATAAGAATATTTCTCTTTTTTATTTCAACATATACTTACATGGAATGGTTCTCAGGTAGAGATTATCTCTGATTACTTGCTGTAGTTTGTGATCAATTGATCCTTTTTGAAACTGAAGGCTCAGGTAATGTCGCAAATCTTTATTAATGACTTTGCCTACAAAAAAACCCAGAAAACAAAACATAAGTGTAAAAGTATAAACCACTGAACTACTAAGAAGAAAAACTAAAAATAATACTAAATGTGCTATCTTTCTGCTCTTTGAAAAGGCCGTAACAGGGCCCTTGCTCAGAGCTTTATGCCTGTCACTAGACATGGTCCACTTTCTTGACTATACATTGTGAATAAATAAGAGAGTTAATAATTTCCTATTATTTTTAGGGAAAATGAGAAGTAAACAGAATACTAAGGGTATCAAAGAAATTGTAAACAAAGGCTTTAAAAAATCTCATACCAGTGAACCTATAATAAAGGTTGAGCTTAATGAAAATCAAAGCAGTCCAAACAGTTTCATAAGACTTCAGATATCTAAAAGAGAGCAATGCTAAGACAGATTTTCTCTTCGAGTAAGAAATGACTAGGCAATTAAAGTATGTTCTTTGTATAATTTACAATAACATCCTTATGACAAGGTTAGATAACCCAAAAGGTTACTATCGATCGACTTATAATATTATGGATAATACTTTTTAAAATATTTCCAATCCTCTCTTTTGGTGTTTCCTTACATGTATGAATAAGTATGTCCTATGTGGGAGGGTGTTAATATAAAAAGGAAATCAGTTCAGAGGTAACATTCAGACAAGAAACACAAAACACAGAGCAACTCCTTTTGCCTTGCCAAGAATATAATGAAGAAGGGGGAAATCTTTTTGATTAAAGGAAATCCATCTGAAAGATATTTGTAGAGAGAAACATAAAAGAATCCTTGGTTTTAGAGGTTACTTCTCTCAGGCATGTAAGGGTCCCACTAGCCCAAGTCTAATAGAGAATCATATTACTTCATTTTTTGCTTATATTGCAGTATTTATTTACTGCTGGTAAAAGAAAAAACCTTATTCATAATACTGTATGGTACATTACTGAATGAAAATGTACCCAATAATGAGTTTACAAAGAACTTTAAAACTTAAACAGTGTCTCAAATGTTTTATAAACACTACACAAACGTTTTGGTAGATTGCTGTTAGTGTTCAATGGATTTTCGAATGGACAGAAAATACATCATTGTTTTTTCTCCATTTAAAATAATATAGTTCCAATATCCAAAACTCTGCTATCCAACATATTTTCAGAAAAGTAATTTGGATAAATGATAACATCTGTGTAATTAAAGAAGACACTGAATTCTTCTAACTTGTGATTTTTTTAAACTTAAAACTTTCAGATGTATGTTACAGAGATAACTATAAAATTCTAACAATCCAGACTGAATTTTAATCTGCAAAATTGATAGTCAATAACTTTGACACATTTAAAAGATAAAACCATAATATAGTCCTGGACCACAAATTATATAGCATGATAGGCCTCTTAAAGGAAATGAAGTTAAAATAACTCAATTCTTGTTTTTAAGGGACTATGATGAGGTTTTAAGACTAGTTAAGTCAGAAAGGGTTCAATTTAAACAATTACACATGACTAGAATTGCCCTGTTTTTACCTATAATTTTTATTTGGATTCTGAATATAATGCTACAATTAATAGTTATAAAGAAAAGGATGAGGAATGATTTTACAAAAAATTAGATATTTTATTTAAAATAGCTCAGTGGTAGAACTATTACTTATCATGATCAAGGCTCTGGGTTTGATCCTAAGCACCATAAAAAGTAACAATTACATAAAATTGACAGCTATTCAAAAAATATTTTTTTGAGGTTGGAGACAAAATACTCTAAGCTCAATAAAATATAAATTCTGATGACTTTATAATTATATGAGTTGACACTCTTTAACAATTAGTAATAAAATATGCTGGACATGGCAGTCTTCATGGATTTCTTATCTTAGAAGACAAAAGAACCTTCCTAAGGGGACTGAACATTATGGTTCCTTCTGTTGTTTTCTGGTACTGGGGATTGAATCCAAGCCTTTTCTACTGAGCCACGTCATTAGCCCTTCCCCTCCCCTCCCCCCTCCTCTTCTCTTCTTCTCTCCTCCTCCTCCTCCTTTTTCTTCTTCCTGTAGGATCTCACTAAAATTGTCTAGTCTGGGCCCAAGACTGCAATCCTCCTACCTCAGCCTGGTATCACTATGCCTGACTTTTAGTTCTTTTTCAAAAAAAGGATAAATACTTTGACTAGGCAACTAACTGTGGTATTACTGAAAGCCAGCAGAAACGCTAATTAAAAGAAGATACTACTGAGAATATCTATTTACTAAACATCTGCTTTCAGTTTGTTAGTTCACAGAAACACCATTTCAAAAGGAAAATTTCCACTAGAGGTTAATGTAGCTGCTATTAAATAGGTTGGCTGGAAAACCGTGCAACACATAAATATTATCCAGGTACAAGTTTCAACATACAAATCCTTAGTCAAAAGAACTCAGAATTACAAAACCCTACTTTCAGAATACATGGAAACTAATATTCACTACCAATTCTCTGAGGAATCAGTGTACATAACAACTGGTTATTATTCGGATAAACCTTATGGCATGCTGCCATGGGCGTGGCTGTGCAGACATCTGTAAATCAGTCTACCAACATTTCATTATCTATTTTATAAGACTTTATCAAAGAATTGCTAAAGTCAGGTACAACATATCTTTACTATTTTCTAATCTAGTAATTACAAAACTGAGGGAAAAAAATAACATTTTGATAAGTCTTGTTTTTCTGAATTCACAATGAATCATGGTGATTGTTGTAGTTAATATTTAAAATGTCCCCCAAAAGGCTCATTGTATTGAGGGCTTGGTTGCCAGATGATGAGCTTTCAAAAAGTGACTGGATCATGAAGGTCCTAATGTCCTAAGTGGATTAATCCACTGAAGAGACTTTAATTTGATGGTCTTATTGAGAGGTGATAGAAACTGGAGGTGGAGCCTAGTTGAAAGGAGTAGATGAGAGGGCATGACCTGGGGACTGTATCTGTCTCCATCCTTTCCTCTCTGACTCTTCCCCTTTATCTCTACTTCCCCACTGTCATGAGGTAGACAGCTTTGCTCACCAAGCTCTTCTCACCTCAGTCCCACAGCAATGAAGTGAGTTACAATAAACTTTTCTTCCTTTAAACTGATTTTCCCAGATATTTTGTCACAGTGTTATGAAGCTAGCACAGTGACCATTCCTTCCTCTCCAAAAATTTACATTAAAAAATAATATCTTCAAATTTTGCTACAGAATAGTTTATATTAGGAAATTGGGCTTGAGCTTTCATAATCTAGTTTATTCCTTTCTGGAAAGTGGGGCATCTATCTCTCCAGCATTTTGGTACTTCCTACTTTCTGCATGATTTTGTTAAAAATGCTGATAGTAACTCTGAAACCCATTATGAGTCTCCTCAGCTCCTGGTAGGTAATTCATTTGAGTCTTGAAAATGTAAATTCATTTAAACTGATATACTCTCACTATCTTATCTTTTTATGGTTTAATTTCTCCTGATTCAGGTTGCTTGTCTTACTTTTTACTGTTGGAAAAGTTAATTCTAGTATTCCAAAATTATACTAGAAGTAAAATAGGAACAGTATAGATCTGATTTGTCTGTAAATAGCAACCCATGAGATTATTTTTTTCAGACAGTGAACTTCTTCCTTCTTGTTGCTCTTGCTTCAAACACACATTTAAATGCTCTCTGTGATCTCAGAAACATCTTAGCTTTTTTTGAGCTTTGGCCTTTAAAAAGAACATTCTCACATGTTTATTTCTTAGTCTCTAGTACTATGTAAACTATGATGGTTATGTATTCCTTTCATCTATCGATCATATGGATCCTATAAGAAACCTCAGCTCTTCACAGACCTCTGTACATACATAAGAATTTCTATATATAATTTTAGAACTCTCTGGTCTTGGAACCATACTTACTGATGCTATAAACCATTTTTTTGTGACAGGGTTTCACTATGTAGACCAGAATGGCCCTGAACTCACAATTTAGCCCAGGCTGGCCTAGAATTCCTGATCCTTCAGCTTTAGCCTCCCAAGTGCTAGGACGACAGGCACACACCACTATGTTATGCATATGGTATAAACCTTTAAATTCCATAAACTTTTAACACAAAAGTAAAGGATGTGCAAAATCATGTCCCAGTTCTTACCATGATACCCAAACAACCACCTGGTTACCACCTCTAAAATACTATTCAATAAAGCTAACTCAACACAATTTGTAGTACTAAATACAGCAGTTGTTTCCCATTAAACCTAGATTCAGAACAGCAGTGTATCTTATTGCTTTCTCTACCTCCTGAACTCTACAGCAGTGTAGGAAGGCTCCATGAACATGGTAAGGAAGACATACCTGAGCTGAATGTCTTGGCTCAGGGTGAAGGGTTCCTAAACAAAATAAAGCTAACTGGATTCTAATTATTTGTGTGTATTAGTCACCTTTCCGTTGCCAGGACAAAACACCTGACATAACATAACTTAAATGAAGAAAGGTTTGTTTTGTACATCATTTCAAAGATTTCAATCTATGATCAGCTGGTTCCAAGGCAGAAATACCACGCAGAAGGGTACAATGGATGAAAACACCTCACAGCAGATAGGAAGCAGAGTGAGCAAGATCTGAGTTGAAGGTGAGTCAGGACACACCCTTCAAAGGCATGTCCTATGACCCACTCCCTCCAACCAGACCCTACCTCCTAATAAACCATTCACCTACAAACTCATCAGTGGGTTACTCCAGGATGAGGTTACCACTCTCACCAACCAATTACCTCTCTAGGCATCTCTTACTCCAAATAAATTGACAATCAAGATTAATAGTTGATATATAACTATTATGTTTTAAACAATGAAACTTATGTTTGACTGCTACAAAAAGTTCTACATTAAAGTGGCAAGCTTTTATATATCTTCTTTAAAAATTGTAGCTTACATCCCAATGCCTCAAACTCTATCCCTTATTTATTAACATTTGAAAATGTAGTCACAAAATGATATCTGGTCTGAAATATAAAATAAGGCTAAGTTAACCATTCAAAATTATTGTTCTCTGGCTCCACTCAGGAAAACTATTCTACAACAGGAGAAAAAGTCAACATAACAGGAAATAGAGAATATTGATGTCTAGGACTATTATTTTAGAATTATTATTATCAACACATACTCATGCTATATGTTTTAACTCACTCATCATAACAACCTTTGAGGTACGTGTTATTATTATCCCCATTAAGATAAGCAGGTTACACTTCTAGTAAGTGGCAAATCTGGCATGTGAACCTATTAATCTGGTTTCAGAAACTGCACTGTAAACAGTGTAAGCACTGTGCTAGAATGCCTTTCTCTGGATATATATGTATGTGTCCTGCAGAATTTTTTCTTGTGTATAACGTTTTAGAGTACATGATTGTTCTTTTATAAGGACCTGCTTTTCAGTTTTACTTTTCAGTGAAACAGTTATATCTAGTCATTTCTGAGTCCTGAGTAGTAGGCACTTAAGAATAAAATAGTGAATGAGGATAAAGCTAAACACAATTTAAACACTCAGAAGGACAGACATGGTTGGGCACCTGTAATCCTAACTATTTGGGAGGGTGAGCCAGGAGGATCACAAATTCAAGGCCAGCACTGGCAGCTTAGCAAGATCCTGTCTCAAAATAAGAAATGAAGAGAGCTGGGGATATAGCCCAATGGTAGAGCGCTGCTGATTTTGATCTCCAGCAACCTTCCCTCAACATACGCACAGCTTCAGAGGGAAAATGAATACTGATGAAGAAAGTTCTTTTAGAAATTTCAAATACATTATGAAAAAGAAGTACAGCACTATGGAAATCTATAATCTTAATCCTAAGTCTGAAGCTAAAACCTGAAAGAGAAATAGGCGCTAGCTAGGCATAAAGGGGACTGGGAAACTGTGCTAGAGGGGGCAAGAAATACACAGGAACTTATTTGATGTGAGAAAGAAGAATGGAGGGAGGAACTGAAAAATATCCAGTATAGCTGGCTCTTACAAAGTTGGAAGAGTTCGTACAGGCTGAAACAAAGAGTTCCAGGGACTAGCACGGGGTAGAACCTTGAAACAATACAGTAATTAAAAAAAATATCAAGGAGCTTATGTCTAACTAGCAAAGCCTTTATAACTGCTATATGCTAACAACTACAGAGACATTATTTTTAACTAATATCTGAAAAAGTATATCTAAGCTTACATCTTTAGAAGGCCTGGATCTCTACACAATCTAAGTATGTCACTCTCATTACAGGCAAGCAAGAAACTTAATGAATTTTAAAATAATTTATATAATTAAATTCTTGTCCAGTCCCAAGTGTGAAAAGCATTAAATACTCTGGAGTCTCTTGAGCCATTTCAGTTTTTAAAACTAGTCAGTTTTCACTACCCTCTCAACTTGAGTTTGAAGAAACACATGAAGTAGCCAGGCAATGCTGTTATCTTCTGCATGATACTGCAGCCACTTCTCACTAGTTAAAAAAGTCTCCTGCTAACAGGAGCCACATTCTTTGTCTATATCACTAATTACAGCAAAGTAAATAAAGTTGGAGTGTCTGCTCTCCATAGGCTCCTGGAAGCAGCCATCGGAAATGCATTTAGTTAGATTTCATCTACCACTCTCGCTTGTATTGATTTTAAGGTCAATTTTAAGGTCACATGTACTGCACATGTTGTACAATCCTAAAAAAGATTTTCCCCCCTCTTTCTCCTTTCTTCATTTTCTCCCTGATCCCTTATCTACTTTGCTTTTTATTTTATTTCTTTATTTTTTTGTACCAGGAAGTGAACTCAACACCTTGCACTTGCCAGGCAGGCACTGTGCCATTGAGCTACATCCTCGAACTGGGAGCTTTGCTAGAGAAAGAACTTTTTGGTTTAAGTAGTCTACACATCTGAAAAAATACCTAGATTCTACCAAACTGAAAGTAACCTTTTTAAAATTTTATTTTAAAGAGAATAAAACCAAGCAAAATAAAACAGAATAAAGCCAATCAAAACAAACCACTGTGACACTGGACTTCAAAACAACAGGAAATCAACAATGGTTACCACAGAAAGTAACCATTCTTAAAAACCTGTTATTGTATACAATCTCACACTAACACAGCATTGAAATTTCTTCATAATTATCTGAAATTATCTATAAACAAAGTCACATCATTATGTTATATTTTTATGGTCTTTATTTGCTTAAATAAAGCAAGTATTTCTGTATATGATATATTTACAAATAACAATAATTTCTGTGGAAAATTCTCAGACAAGTGATCAGGGATGAGATATATATACAGAGAGTAGATGTTCTAGAGAAAAATGCTGTTGTGCCTATAACACATGTATTTTCATCTTGGAGGCAATTACACTAGGCCTGTTAACTTCTTGCCCTTGGGTGCCCTCCACATCCAACTGTTTCCCACACTGGTTCCAGTTCTGTGTCTACTCTCCTGGTGCCTCACAATGCTGTTTACACACAAATACTGTAAGAGCCAGAGGCCTATGTGCAGATCACTCACCCATCTGCTCTCTGAAGCCAAGCCTCAGGGCTCTGGGGTCTACCTGAGGAAGGTCCTGTGCTCACTACTCCTAGCCATGCTGGTGCTAATCATAAACAGTGGGGTGCACATCTGCCTCCCTCACTGGATCCAGAGAGAGAGAGGGTGGGGGAAGGGGAGAGAACAGGAGGGGAGAGGGGGAGAAAAAGGGAGGGGAGAGGGAAGTAAGAGGGGGGAGAATGTGTAGAGCTGGAGATCATACTTTGTTCATCTCTGAACCCTCTAAAATATTTAGCATCCTCTTAAACATGCAAAATGTTACTTTAAATAATGTGACTGCTACACTGTCAAAGTTTTTAACTGAATTTATCTTCGATACTACTATAATTCCCAAGACTCAGAAACCTTTTCGTTAAGCAGCACTAAAAACATTCTGATACATATATACATATGTGTATATATATATATATATATATTAGTCAAATGTTCATGATATAAATGAAAGCAGGTTTTAAAACAGCATATTCAATGTGAACTCAAAATGAAGTGTATCTGAGGATACACAAATTTTTAGAATGTAAGGGCATGATTACAACAAATTCATACTTTTTTGTGGGGAGCTTCGAATTCAGGGCAGTTCTTCTTCTTCAACCTCCTTAGTACTGTGATACAGGCATTTGCCACCATACTCAGCTCAAACCATACTTAAATATGACAATATTGAAAGTATTATTCCAAGGCATAGCTGCTAGATGATTTTTAAGGACTTCTTTAGAAACCTCTTTCTTCACAGTTTTCATAATTTCAAAAGTAAAAAACTATTATGAGAAAAAATGTTTACAAATTAGAAATCGTATTTTCAAAACATGCCCTTCAAAGATCATTAGAAAAAAAAACCTGACCCAGCAGAACATTATGACAAAAAAACCTGCAAAATTTCTACATCGATCTGACATATAGGTGCAAGTTTTCCTTTAGTTTTTCATCGAACAGCCACTTTTCTCTTATAACTGAAACTTCTCAACTGATAAGCTACAGAACTAAAATCTACATTTGAAAATAAGATGAAACTCATTTTAGATAAAGCAAAACAAAATAACATAAATTTCCTTTTAAAAGTCATATTTTAGTAAGATTAAAGTACAATGGAAATTTCCTAACCGAACAGAGTGGAAACAAGGAATAAATCATCAAAAGTTTTCCAAACTTTTTGATGGGACTATGTAGATTTAGTAAAAACCCTAGTATTTTAAAAGTGCTACCTAGTTTTCTTGTTTTGTTTTGTTTTGTTTTGTTTTTTGTACTGGGGATCAAACTCACAACCTCATGCTTGCCATGCAGGTGCTTATGCCACTGAGCTAAATCTCCGGCCCTCTACCTAGTATTTTTTTTTTAATTTTATTTAAAGACGGGGGAAACAACACAGAAAAAAGGGTAGAAACAATACAGAATTTCAAAAAAAAAAAAAAACCAGTAAGAAATCACTATTTGATACATTACATATTGTCTTCTTGGATATAGTTGTTCCAGTTACAAAATTAAAGCATACAAAGTGGGCATTCAGTGAGGCTACAAACAGTTCTGTTCACCAATCCAACAAAAACTTAGTAACATGGTTATCAATCCTACACACTTAAGGTTACATACAATTATCTCTTTTAGAGCACTTTCTTTTCCTCCTCTTGCTTTTTTTTTAATTGTTTTATTTAAAGAAAAAATTTTAAAACAAAAAGAGGGTAGAAACAATACAAAATCTCAAAAAACAAAACAAAACACAAAACTAGTAACCAGTAAAAATCACTAGTTGATAATTATATACTTTCCTCTTAGATGCAGTTGTTCAAGTTACAAACCTAAAGTCCACAAAGTGGACATCCAAACAGTGAGACTGCAGTCAGTTTTGCTCATCTATCCAACTAAAACTTTAGCAACATGGTTATTAATTCCACACAATCAAACATACATGCAGTTATATCCTTTAGAATATTCTCTCTTCCTTTTTTTCCTTATAATAACTATAATCCATTCTTGTAAAATATTTAGAAGTTCTACACATGTATAAGTCTCTACAAATAAAACAGTGATATAACCAATCTTCTTCTGTTTTATCTCTGCCATGCTATTTTTCTGTTGTTATTTGTTTACTTTTCTCCTTCGTTCCACTGTCTGCCCCTTTCTTTGAGGCCCTTCTGCCATTATTCCTGGAACCCTGGTGGTTTTCTTCTCTCTCTCTCTAGAATGTCCTTCAGCATTCTTTGCAGGGTTGGATTGGTGGTCACAAACTTCCCCAGTTCCTCTTTGTCGTGGAAATATTTTGTCTCTCCATTAATTTTGAGAGGCAGTTTTGCAGGGTACATCATTCTGGGTTGGAGGTTATTTTCTTTCAGGGCTTAGAATATTTCGCTCCAAGCTCTTCGTGATTTGATGCTTTGCATTGAGAAGTCCACTGTGATTTTGATGGGTTTTCCTTTATAGGTAATCTGTTTCTTTTCTCTGACCACTTTTAATATTCTGTTCTTGTGATGGATTTCTGGGATCCTGATTATTATATGTCTGGGTGTAGATCTGTTTTGGTTGTAGCTGGCTGGAGTTCTATATGCCTCATTTATCTGAATTTCACTTCCATTACCTATGTTTGGGAAGTTTTCCTTAATTATTTCTGTGAATAGACTTTTTATTTCATTTGTATTTGTTGATGCATCTTCATTCACATATTTTATTCTTAGGTTATAAATCCTCTTGTCATCTTCTAGCCTTTGTGTCGTTGCTTCCTGGTTCCTTGTTATTTTTAAGAGATCCTTCCTTTCACGATCATACTTTGCAAAC